>JASCIV010000066.1:10915-55646 GCA_030374735.1 Gracilaria caudata
TTCATATAAGACGCTACTGGGTGGAGAGTTGGAACGTGTCCCGTGAAAAGCTGGGCCAATAGCACCTCAGCCTTTCTAGCAGCGCTTTTTCATTCTGTATGTCTTGGAGGAGGAAGACTTTTTCAACCTTGATATTATACTTTATAGAAGGTTGTAGCACCTACGAAGAAAAGAAGGGGCCTTTCGTGTTTGTGAGTTTTGTGCATATGTCCGGTTAACATCACAACCCTCAAGTTTCTTTGTGTTTAGAAGGTCAGGGATATAACTCTACTTAACGAGTGCCACACCCGTTGCTCGCAGAAAAAAATGTCAAACTCGCAAGACGGGCAATGAGAAGCAGTTCCTCCAAGGTTTGATATTAGGTCATTGCTGTCCGGCGTCGAATCGTCACTGTGGATAATGTTAGAAGTTCAAACTTAGAACAGATGCGTCTCCTATCTCATGATTGGCCGAAAGTCCTGTTCTCGCAAACATAGTATGGCCAAGGTATTCCAGTTGCTGTCGTTTGTCTTGTATTCCGGGTTCCGGATCCATGATATCCATGCAACTCTTGGACTTAATATTCGTTCCTTTGTTCCACGGTGCAGTGGCCGTTTCAAAGACCAAGAAAATCATAAAAACGTCCAAGCCTGTCTTACATGACCATGATGGTCCTTTCTCATCTATCGTGAGGACAAGGGCGTGTGACGCACAACTGAGGCGTTCTTCTCGGGACGTCGCGGAACAAGACGATCGACATCCGAGCTTTCGCAACAAGTGCTCAAATGTGAATTCTTGAACTAGACTATGTCAGTCATAAAAACCACTATGAATAGCGTCATGGTCAAGTGCTTTCAAAAGACCAAGTCACCTTTCGCTACATGTTTCAAAGCTGCAAAGAATACCAAAGCAGATTCTTTTGGAACGTTTACCCTTTCACAATAATGGTGGGCATGTGTGCAGACTTCGATCTTTAAGCTGTTCATAAATCAGGTCAAAAATACTGATATCATAACCTTCGGGACTCCTGCCCAGAGTTTGCAAGAATGGAATCTTAAAATGACTACTCTTACGAAGACTTTTTGGCGACATTTCTCTCAAGACTTTGTCGCAAGAAGTTACTCAACAAGAGTAGATTGACCGGGATAACAATGCTTGCCGAAGCTATTCTAGAACAACGGTAAGGTGAACAGTAAGGACAAGAAGTGGAATGCACCATTTATCTCGAGGCATATGGGAGTGGGCAGACCAGTAGGGTTGGACCACTACCCATATTTCAACCTCACGTCGCATAAGACGACAACCTTGGAAGTTAGGATGCTAGAGTTTATGCCCAAATAGAACCTTGTCTAGACGCTTATGTTTGCCAGCTCTACGTGATCGTCGAGGTCTAGCTGTTAAGCAGATTATTAGAAAATGGCCTGGAAAGGTTTTGGCCTTCCTAGTGAGAGAACGTTTCTTCGAACAGAAGCGTTATGTAGTACGCCGTAATTAGGCTATTACACCCATAAAAAGAGAGAGAGAGAGAGAGTTTTGCTTCTCGAAGTACAATTGAAAACGGTCAAATTGACACACGCGTTTCAAAAATGAGAGCGAGACCAAGAGAAAAGGTAAAACGGTTTCCATGATGTTGGCTTTTGTTGAAGTTTTGTTCGCCTATCCGGAGGACTTGCCACCAGGTGGTAGACAAAAGCAAACTGCAATTCCACTTGGTTGGAAGTGCCTATGTTGTTATTGACAGGCACGTTGTCTTGCGGGAGAGGTTTTTTGGCGAATGTTGGCAGTTTTGTTGAGACATTACTCCATTCCAAAGCTGTCTCCAAATTCCTTTCAGGTAAAGACTGGTATGAGTTTGTTACGAGGAACATTGATCCCAACCCCGAGCCCAGGAACAAAGCTTATATTAGAAATGTGAACGAGCCCGCTGGGTTCTCAATGCTACATGTCTTCCTCTTCCTCTTAATGTGGATATCAACCTTCTGTTTCTAGGTTGAAGTAAAACTTTCTCCTCAGAAAGTTTTCTCTCATCAGGTGTCTTTTCAGATTGTGGCTCTCGTCAATTGGGCTGTCTGCATGTCTGTTATAGCTATCAACTCTGCTCTTGCGTTCTAATAACTGCGTAGAACTGCTTCAATGCATAGGGGTTAGAACTCGACTCGGACAACTCAGCGGATCATCACGTAGATAATCTGCCTGGCGATTGTGAGCAGTTGTTGAAACTCGTGGCAACCCACGTCATATAGTTCTTTGGAGCGAGAGGTGCATTTGCAATATCAACTGTCAGGACGATGTCGCAAGAACGCGATCGGATGTCGTCCCGAATATACTTTGGAGGTAGAGGGTTAGAGATAAACCGAGAAACTTCCGACAGGCTGATCACTGATAGCCCCTTGTGTCCAAAGAAGCGAGCTGTGTCCCCTACCTCATGACCGCGATGAAAGATTCGCCTGAACCCTGCTCCGTACTCCGTTCCGCGGACAGCTTCTCACAGTATGACTAATTACATGGTATTTGTAGAGGTGCAGACCATTATAGTGAGAGAGCTTTTCTTTCAGCAGAAACTCTCTACGGTTTGTTCTAATTAAGCTAGGCGTGCCTATAAATGAGAAAGAGAGCGAGAGATTCGTAGGGGAAGGGCCCCATCGGACCCCTCTGTCCTGCTCAATCAGGAGCCACAAACAGCAAATAAAGGCGGCCTGCCAGTCCTTACATTGTTAGAAGTGCCGAGGACCCTCTAGACAGGCAAAACTATTGAGGAATGAAAGCAACTGATTAGAAATTCCACACGAAGCTATGGACGTTTTTGAGGAGCGAGAACATATCAAGTAGGCAGTTCTCCGTTTACCCTCTGGAATTAGGAACGTCGGGAATAAAAGAGAAGAAATAACTAAAGTATGACATATTCTTCATTAAAAAGTAGAAGACATATTCTTCCATGTACATTCATCACAATGGAACTGTTTTACACGATAGTCAAAAATGCACTAATACAACCCAGGTATGATGCAGAACATTAGACGAACGTAACGTCGTCGGAAAGCACATCATCTCAACTCCATGGCGCAAAGAAAGGAACCCCTGGATAAAAAGCAATCAACGCCATTCCGGAGAGCCTGAATTTAGGCACAAGCAAAGAACCCCCCGAATCCGTTGTTCTCGTTTCACGAAACGTTGGCCCGCAGACGATATATCCCGTATGCTCTGACCCGGGGGATGCTTACTTCTTTGCCTCACCAGACGATGTCTTCCCACCGCCTGTTCCACTCGAGGTCTTCGAAGATGGTGCAACGGTTGATGTAGTATGATGAGAAGCAGATGGGCCCGAAGTTGATTTTGTGCCGTTTGCGGAGGATGACGATGGTTTGTAGTTCTTCGAATAGTAGCAGGATTCCCTTCCGCAGTCCTCCCATACTTTTCGCTTTACTTTACCGTCTTTGGGATCGGTGTAGGTGAGCATGAAGCACATTGTGGTTGAGAAATGGAAGGACTCAGGTAGAAAGTCAACAAGGGTTCAAGAACGCGTGTTGGATGCAAAAGACGAAAAGAGTAAGGCGGTTGTCGAGATTGCAGCTACAGAGCGGTATTTAAGCGCTACCACGTCGAGTTGTCAAGAGGGCTGCGTTGAGGGTGTGGCACGTTGACCCGGCTCAACGCTGAAACCGGAAGGCGGAAATACGCTTGCTACGGATGTGTATGGGGAGCGGCGAATCATCTTCGACAAGTGCCCGTCGTCACCTCTCTCTCAGGAGCGCGTGCAGTGGCTTTCGATGCACCAATCAGCAAGAATCTCCTCCCTTCCTTGTTGGATTTCACCATGTGAAGGAGAGAGAGAGAGATGCTCGCGTTCTTCCGCTCTTTGACAAATCCATCTCACCAGGACAGCCCAAACCATATCATTTGACTGTAACAAGGTAACGATACATGTCCCCTTAACTCCCACTCCGATGAGACTGTCCCTTTCCTCACGTAATGCCGCCAAGCCCCTCCACCTGTCCGGTCCCAACATGGTTCCAGTTTTGTGCAGACCAATCTTCTATGACATCTACGCCACTGGAGTTACAACATGACGTCTGAACCTCATTGGGGGCATCAGCTAAGCAACTGTTGGCAGATGTCGCTAAAATTGGCCTAAAGTTAGGCCGTCAATTCCAATCATGACACATGAACTTCACGGAGGTTCTCCCAGTTGTGCGTCCATTCACAATTCTGCGCGATACAGCTTTGAGTGTAACATTAGGGGCGGCTTGAATGTGTCCTGACCACATACTCATCGGGTATGTATCTTTTTCTACCTTCGACATGTCGACGCATCCGGCCCCTTTCGAAACTAAAAATATTGTAGGCTAAACTTGAGCTCTGCATCTGCGCACTGTTTTGATACGGATAATAACGCGGCTGTGCTCCGAGTCCAACGTCGAAGCCTGTGATCTTGGACAGGTAGGGTCCAATTCGAGGCGCCTGGTGTAATTTCTTTTCGTGATGCATCTGCACGCTTGTATGTTGTGTACTGGGAGGAACGAGCTAACTTGGCTGCGAATTGTTGGCCTTTAACGATAATTTGCCTCCTTCATTTCGACGAATCGAGAGATCACAAATCAGAAGTCAACCGACATACAATGTTATTCCTCCTGTGAGCTTTTCTAAACTCCCGTTAACGCTTTCATTCATTACTGAGCCATGTAATGTTAATGTTAAAAACGTTTTGCCCAATGAAATGGAGTCTGCTGCGTGTTCAAGCACTCATATTCTCTCGTGTAAGGTTACCGAGGATTCACACAAGACGCAGTTTACGACAAGGTTCTGCTTGTGGTCGAGACATAACGTCTTTTCTTAATGCAGCTCCACTTTGAGCCACTGCGTCATCATTCGATTCAGAGCAAATAAGCGGCATGCAATGGGGGGCCCTTGTGACGTCGTCAGCCGTATTATCCAGAGGGGGTAAGGGGTAACCTTCCCCCTTATCCGGATACGTGCCGCCGTTTCATCCGACAGGCTTGATTGCTTCGAAGTAGTGCCACATGTCAACCGGTATCAATATCGAAAAGTGGAGAGGACTTGGAATAGTTAGCTTTCGAAATTGGCGAAACTGATAGACAGGCAGACACTTCTTCCAGTCGCTCACGATAGATCAATGACTGTGACTCAGTTGTGACTCCCAATGCCGGCTGAGGAAATGGAAATCAACTGGTTATATGAAGTGGGGGTTACAGCAGAAGCGCCAATGCACGAAAATGATTTAAGCCTGTTGGCCGCGGACATAACATTAAACGCTCAGAAAGAAGCGAACGCGCGAGGGACCATATGGTATCTTACCCACTGCTAAAAGCCATCACAATCGCGCGATCTGCACGATTTAGAGGGTGAAGAAGAAAAAAGCCTTTGAAAGCTGTGTCCGATATTCCTCTGGACAACACGAACAGCGAAAGGGTGGCACGTGTTTCGTTCACAGCTGCAACTGTACTGCGGGTGAGATTCGAACGCCACTCTCTCTACAGGCTTACGGAATTCGAACGATATGAAGTCGAGAAGTCCAGTGCTCCCGTAGAATCTAATGACATTGTTACGACGTAGATAGTCGCTGACACTCGTTTCCAAAAGCTGTTTGACGAACCCTAAACTACCCTTGTATGCCTGAGTCCTTCCACAGAGGAATCCTGCCTGGGAGCGGACGGGGGCAGCCACCACGTTACAAACTTCTTGTACACCAGTGACAAGTGGTATCGTGTGGCTGTGGCACCTGTGTGAACTGTGTTACTATCAAAGTCTGAAGCCCTGTCATCTTTTGCGAATCGCGATCCGGGGAGCTTGATTCGCACGACTATTGCGCTCGCGGCAGAGTGCATCCTTCGTCCGCGAGGATTAGCATTCAGCTGTTCAATCTGCCGAGTTCTCCCACGAGCCAACGACGAGTTCTACGCACTGACATTGCGCGGTTTGATCTCATCCTCGAAACGCCGTGGCCCACCTCTGGTGACTCGCGCGCAAGCCGTGTTAGAACAGTCGAAGCGCGTTTCAGCTCCGCCATGCAGGGACTGTCTCGTCTCGCATTTCGCCGCCCACGCGTCCCGATTTGTTTCCCATGCGCGCAGCAAGTTCGAAACTCGTCAAAGAAATCGCTGGCTCGCGGCATGCGTCTGCGCGGCGGCGGCCCGATCCCCGGCCCTCGCTTCGGAGGCAAGCTCTCAGTGGACATGAACCATCGCACCGAGTCCATGATCGATGCCATCCGCATCCCCACGCCCGTGACGAACCCCATCAAACGTTGGCGCGTGCTGCGCGGCGATTTTGTGGAGGTGATTAGCGGGCCCGAAAAGGGCAAACGCGGGCGCGTAATAGAGGTGGTGCGCGCTTCAAACAGGGTGGTTGTCGAAGGGGTTGGGCTGGTGAAGAAGAAATTGCCCGTGGCAGGAGGTTATTTCAAGACGTATGAAACCGAATCTCCCATCTACGTATCGCGAGTGGCCGTGGTGTGTCCACAGACAGACTTGCCCACTCGGGTCACGTTTGCATTCATGGAGGATGGCACAAAAGTGCGCGTTTCGAAGAGATCTGGCGCCATTATTCCACGCCCTGAAATTTTGAAGAAGCGACGTAAGCCACATCCAGAGGACAGCGCGAAGGATACGCCACCCACGGTGGCGTTGCACAGAAGCTACATGGATGAGGAAGGGCTTTACGAGCAGTATGCGGGCTTCCAGGCGCTGGTGGACAAATCTGCGTAGTAGAGAGTGAAAGCGGTTTATTGGTGCAAATGGCGGTAGAAGCGAATTCGATAGCAGTTTGTGGCGAATGCGCCGAGCGAAAATCTCCGAAAACAAAGGCGCTGGCTATCGTGTTACAAAAAAGGCCGCATGCGCACGACTGGGCCAAGACGTTGGAGGTAGAATGCCGCACGCGTTTCGCGCTGTGCGCCGAAGCGAATTGTGCGGCTTTGCCACCCGAAGCGAAGCTCTTACCGCGCCAGCTGTCGTTCCGTACAAGCGGTGCATGATTGAACAGAAAAAAGTACGTACTGCGGTATCACTACCGGAAAGTGGAGAGCGCGTGATACCGCCGCTGCTGCGTGTACTTTGATGAGATCGATGAGGAGCGAGCGCCATTCGTCCACGAAAAAAAACCAGTTCTCCCCTCCGCCGTGGCAGGTAGAAAGCCGTTATTGGTTACACACAAAACAAAAAAAAAAATCTCCCTCTCTCTACCCCCCAGATACGCTTCTGTGACGCCCCCACATGTCTCATCATCTCCCTACATCGAATGAGCACGCATTAGACAATGGCGTCCCTTGCAATACTCATGACCCTCACAGTTAGACAGGCATTCCTGCGATCGTTGGTTCCCCGTTATAAAGTTCGCCCATGACCTTGGCAAACACTTGGTCGCAAACGAACGATCATACTTGATCTGAATGATGTCCGCCACCTCGTCAATCACACCAAGAGCCCAGTCCAGGTCCTCACGGCTGTGCGCCGCACTCAAACAAATCCTGGCCCTCGATAAAAGCAACGGCGTCGCCGGGAACCCAGCAACCACCACAGCCAAACCCCTCGAGTAGCACTCCCTAGAGAACGCAGCGATCTTCGCAGGGTTGTACAACATGATTGGAATCACGGGCGAGTCCCAGTCTCCAAGAGTTTGCACGCCCATCTTGTTAAGCTGTTTCCTGAAGTAGATGGCGTTGTCTCTCAGTTGACGAATCTTGTTCCTGCCCACGTCCGTACCATCCTTGCCCATAAGTTGCTCGAAAGCCCAGTTAATATGCTGTGCGCAAGGCGGAGACATGGCCGACGCATACAGCGAAGCCGGCGAAAGCGCACGAATATGCTCAATCAGATGAGAGTCGGAGGCAATGTAGCCTCCCACAGCACCGAACGATTTAGTGAAGGTGCCCATCATCACATCGATATCACCAGTATCTACTCCATGGTGCTCCGCAACACCTCTTCCAGTGGCTCCAAGCGCCCCAATTGAATGCGCCTCATCCAGGTACAAGTACGCGCCGTACTTCTTCTTCACGGCCACAATCTCCCTAAGGTTGCAAGTCTCGCCCTCCATGGAGTACATTCCCTCCACCACAATCATGATACGATTCCACGGCGCGCCCGTGCCGGGCTGTCCGGCCGCGATGGCGTCAAGAATGGTGCTCTCCAACGAGTCGGCCGAATTGTGCTCAAACACGCGGATCTTGGCGCCAGAGGAGCGAGCGCCCACCACGATGGATGCATGGTTAAGAGCATCAGAAATGATAAGATCGCCCTTGCCCACGATTGCCGGGATGATCTGCGAGTTAGTAGCAAAGCCCATTCCAACCACAATGGCATCGTCCTTTCCCAGGAAGTCGGCGACAGTCTTCTCCAGTTGGCGCACAAGCGAGGAGCGACCTGTAGACACCGACACATCGCAGGAAGCAACGCCACACTCGTCCAGAGCATCCGTGACGGACGCATGAACACCACCAGGCACCTCAGCATAACCCAGATAATTATAACTGCCCAAGTTAAGACAACGCGTCACCCTACCGGTAGGATCGGATGGCAACGAGCACTTGCGGCTCGCGCGGTGCACGACGGCGTCAGTCGGAACGTACGGGGTTTGAACAAGTCTAGAAGTCGGGCACCAACTGCGCTCCTTCACCCTCTCCAGCACGTCGATCCAAGCGCCAGCCGTGCCTCGAATGGGTCTTCCCCAGCAATCATTAATCCTCTGATACAGACGGCGTGTGTAAAAGTCCTCAAAGTCACTGAGCAAGGGGGCGCGACCGTCAGCCTGACCGGCCTGACGCACGGCGTACGAGCGCGCATTGAAAAGTCGTCCGCACGCGTCGCGCACGTAGCCGAACACGATGAGCACGGCGTAGCCGAGGTACGTCGTGAGCGCGGTGAGATACGGCAGCTCGCCGTACTGCGAGTGCGCGGTGCCCTTCTCAGCCATGGGGGTGTCGACGCGCAGAGACTAGCCGGGTCGGCCGCGGAGGGCAGTGAGGACGGGGAAAGGAGGGGCGGCGGCAGCGATGCGCGCGACGCGCGCCAACAGAAGCAACGCGCGCCAACTGCGGCGGTGCGTGGCGCAACGGACACGCACTCAATGCTCGGCAAGGCGCGCGCGCCGATTGGACCAGCGCAACGCTCCGCGCAACCGTCGATTCCCGCACCAGGGCACACGTGGCGCGCAATGGCACTGGTTTCTGAGCGCACACGCGTCCACGCAGTTCGAGTGTCCACGTCGCCCGCGCGTGCACGCGTGCACGCAGTGCACGTATTGGTCAGCAGCGCACGCCTCAGTTTAATGGAAAAATCACTTCCAGCGGTGCACGCGCAGCCCCTTGCCGCCCGCGCCCACCACGCCAATGCCGCAGATGCGGCATAGCGAACCGCGCGACGAGGGAGAGTACGCCGCGCCGCAGTAGCCGCATGCGGCGCGCGGCGCGCCCGCGTATAGCGGGGTCATGGATGCGCAGTCCACCACCAGCTCGCGCCGCTCGTCGTAGTCCACTTCGTCGCGGTTGCGCTTGTTGCGGTCGCACAGCTGGATCACCTGCCGCGCCTTGTTCGCCAGCGCCGCCGCCGGCGACAGCTCCAGCAGCCGCCTCGCGAACGCGCCCGCCAGCTCCAGGTTCTGCGTGTCGAACGCCGTCTTCATTGCAGCCCGCAGCGCCAGCTGCACGTGCGCCGGCGCCAGCCCGCACCGCGAGAACAGTCCCGCCGCCTGCACCTGTCGCGCCCCGTCGCCCTCCGCCTTCGCCGCCCGCCCAGCCGCCTCCAGCTGCAGCCCGATCATGTACTCGCGGCACATGTTCAGAGCCGTCTTCGCGTCCTCCGCCTCCCGCGCGCTCGACACCACCACCAGCGGCAGCGCACTCATCACCCAACTGAACAGCTTCATGGCCTCACCAAACTTGCCCTGCTGGAACCGCTGCATTCCATGTCGGTACCGTTCTCGCAGCAGACCCAGGCTCAAACTTATCGCCGCCAGTTCCGCGTCGTTCGGTCGCCCAATGTATGCCGTCATCACATTAGTGTTGGGTACTCCGTCCACAGCCCCCCGGCACCCACTGTACACACTCATGAAAGCCTCTTTCATCTTGCTGAACGATCCAGCGCCAATTTCATCCTTTAGCAAAGTCATAGCCTCCTTGAACGCCCCCGCAGCAACCAGCTCACCTGCAAGCTCCCCGCCTTTCTTCCACCTCGCCGCTGCGCCGGGTCCGGCTGTGGGAGCCACGTAATATTCGCTCCCCTTCTTCCCAGTGCCACCGCGTCCAAATCCATCATCGAATTCATTCTCTTCCTCGCCCCCACCAAAGTCGTCGCCGCCGCCCAGACCCGTATCGTCAATGTCAAAGTCGCCTCCCCACGCGTCGTCACCATTGGCTGCAGCGTCTTCAGTGGCGAGTCCAACGGCGAACGGATCCGCAGGAGCACCTGCTGCTTCTTCTTCTTTGTCCCATACCGCATCCCTCTCAGATGCTTCAAACGCAGCCGCGTCTTCGTAGTAGTCACCAGTAGGCTCCTCAAAGTCTCCCTCTGCTCCTGGGTCTCTGCTGAACAGGCCTCGAGCCACGGGCAGATGCGGCCACACCATTTCATCAGTGCCAATAGGTGTTGGTGGAATAATCAATTCACCCTCTGGCCAAGCGGGGTTGACCTTAACTTCCGAGTCGTCCCACCCTCCCAGCTCCTCTAGCTCCTCCATCATGCCATGGCTCTTCGCCGTAAGCTTGGCCATCGCCACCTGGCCACAATCCCTCAACACAGAGATTCTGCTCTCTAAGTCGCCCAGATACATACTGATCTGGAAACGCGCTGCAAGGTTTCCTCGCGCATCAGCAATTTTTCCTACCTTGGCCAGCTTCTCAACGTTTCCGGTCAGAACGTACAAGAACGACAATCTGTCAAGGTCCTTAGTTCGCTGTAAACACAGTTCAAACACTTCCAAGTTACCCTGTTTCAGAGCCGCAGAGGCAAGTCTGCGGAACGCATCGTTGTCACCAATGGCCTCAGCAGCCTCGAGCGCCGTTTCGATTGCGCCAGAGTCCAGAGCCAGAGCAAGGCGAGTCTTCTCGTCTTTAACAAAATGTAGCGCCACCTCTGGGAATCCTTTCTTCTGCAAGTACGAGATAATTGACTGTCCCTTCAGCCTGTTCTGAGAAATCATTCGCTTCACATCGTCATATCGCTTGCGTAGAAGAAGAAGCTTGAACGCATACTCGGTAGGATCAATTGGCAAAATACCTGGGGTAGCTTCGCGATCGAGATAGCAAACGGCCGGACCACGCACACGGGTCAAGTATATCGGCTGCTGAAGGGTTGACACGATTCCATTGTCTCCATTGGGCAAGCAGTATTTCAGATGATTCAAGGTCGTGTACAAAAGCACACCCGAGTCGTCCCAAGCCGCGGACTTGACTCGGATTGTTTCATGGACCGTGGAAAGATGATCAAGCTTTGAAGTGCAAAGTACGATTACATGCTTTCCGAGCAAGGCAACTCTCTTGTTGTCTTCGGACCATACCGCGTAGTTTGCATGCGCAGCCACCTCTGAAACTTGTTTTCTTTGTTGGAGATCCACCAAGACCACTTTGCCATCAGCACGAACGAGCACGTAACCCGATCCAGCTCCAAATAACCAATCCGCTCCGGGGATAGATATGGGAACTCTCTTGGTAACCTGATTGCGAAGATCTCTGACAACTATCTCCTTGCCCTTTTCCAGGGTAGCAAAACGATTGCGTCCAACAAACACAGCAGAGACACCCGACCCCTTTCTGGGCTCGGCAATTGTATCTGCACCTGTTTGTCCAATACGAGGTAAATTCGTGTACAGCTCATAGGTGCCCCCGTCAGCATCATGATTGAGAAGAACAGCATGTTCCGCCGCATTGTAAGACATTGAGCGTGCGGGTGGCTGATGAGCACTGTTGGGGCCGCTTGGTGGTGGCATTCCGAACAAGGAGCTACCTCCGCCAAAGCCGCTCATACCCATCGTACCAACTGTATCAAAAATACTAGTAGTAGCCTGGCGGATAGCAACCAGAGGCATGTCCCGGCCATTATTGAAATCAAGCATCCGCAAGAAACGATCCTTTGTGTACACCAGAGACTGCTCTGTGGCTTGATATGCTGGACGCTCGCGTTCCAACTTAAATACCATCATGCCACTATCATGCCCGGCTGCGATAAGATTAATAGTCGGGTGAACAGCAAGGATCCAAAAGCGATCTGAGTCTCTTCGGAAAGTGTGTAAACAAGTGCGACGGTTGAGATCCCAAACACGAATGGTCTTATCTTCAGAATCAGTGATGACCAGTTCCTTGCGGGGATGGAAAATGGCGCAAGAAACATTGTTCAAATGTCCTCTGAACGTATCCAGCTCCCAAGCTTTGGTATCTGACATGCGCCACAACTTGACCTGACGATCGTCAGCTCCGGAAACAATGAGAGGGAGAGTGGGATGGAAGGAGGCCCAGTTCACACCCCGTGTGTGCCCTTCCAACACATACTTCACAACTGCATCAGTGCCGCCGAACAGATCGGCGTTGACCGCTGCGGGTAACTGCCCACGAACTTGCGACATTACATCTGTTGGACGTACAGACTTTTGGCGGAGGGAGGACACGTCCCATACACGAATAGTCTGATCGAGTGAGGCGGAGACGACAAGGTCTTCGTTTGGAGAAAACATGGCAGACATACAGTAATGCGAATGTCCAGTAAGTACGGCCAGACAAGAGCGATTCTGCCAGTTCCAGATGCGCACGGTCTGATCGTCACTGGCGGAAACAATCCAGGGACTTTCATGGTGAAAGTATACAGTTCGGATGTAATCCAAATGACCGATTAGAGTGAAGACGCATCTTCTTAGCTTATAATTCCAGACTTTGATCTTATAGTCATCTCCGCCAGACACGAACAATGGCTGGGATTTGTGAAAGTCTACGCCACGTACAGGACCTTCATGTTCATCGAATCGATCGATGAGAGTTCCCATACGATAGTCCCATAACTGAATGGCACCATTATGCAAACTGGAAAGTATCCATGGACGGGTTGGATGGAAAGCCAAACCCTTGACGCGATTACTCTTTGTCTCAAACTTGGTCAACATACCGACAGGACAGCGTGCACGCACGCCGCAAAAACAGCCAGCAAGAACGAGAACGACAAAAGCGGTGGAAGCAACACACTAAACGCGGGGGGATGCCAAAAGCGGGATCTGTGAGAGACGCGAGGCTGCGCTTTTCTTCGGAGGCGCGCAGGGGATTGGAACACGTGCGTCTTTCGGGGTGAAGGGTTTGATACGGGGGAAATGAAGTGGACGGCGCTCGCGGCGAGAGAGCGGCGCAGTCGCAGCGCGTTCGGTGGGCGCGGGGACGGAGTACGGGGCTGGTGACGGGAGAGAGCGGCACAGCACTGTGCACGCTTGTGAGTGAACAGCCGGCTGACACCATGAATGGATCAATCGCTTCGGGGGAAACGCCTCCAACTTTGCAAAAATGCGTAAAACTTTTACAATTGTTGCGCCTCTTCGCCGTGTTTTTGTTGTCATTGCGCTTGGATGATCCAAGTTGGATCGTGTGATATCTGCTGCGGGAAGATGCTCACTTACGATTTCACTCTGACTTTCGCCTCGGTGCTATCGTAGCTCTGTTTCCCCGGGATGCCGAGAGACTTCTCGTGGCAGCATCCAGGAGTACACACCGCCGTAATCTGCGTACGAAATAATAGCGGCGCTTCCTTCGTTTGCGGAAGACCTACAGCCGTCTCGTAATTGACAAGTACGTCTGCTTTTTCCGCAACTCCTGCCGCACGGATCTGTGGCTTCTGCAGACAGCAGAAATCAGTTGCTTCGTTCACATAAGATGAGACTCGGTGCAGCCCTGCGATTTGGATACTTGATAACTACCACGTTCCACTTTCGACTACAAAGAGCAGCCGCCCATTTCAAGCAAGCTTCTTCCTCCTCTTTCCCCCACTTATGCCCGACATAAGCCATAATAGAAATCACGCCACCAACAGCTACCAACCCCTCAGCGCTAGTTAGACTGCGAATCGTACTCGATTCCCTAGTAATAATGCTGCGATCTGCCCCTCTTCCAGGGTACCAACCTAAGTTGTACACCACACATGCTACAGAGTCCTCCTTTAAACGAAGCATCGAAAAGTCTTCGTGACTCCGTTCATGCGAATATAAAATACCCATTTCTTCATGCCGTGAAGCTTCTTCATACCGCTGTCTTGTTTCTTCAATTGCGTCTTGCTGAATGTCAAATGCATGTACAATGCCACCCTTCCCAATATACTGACCAAGCGAAATTGTATCTGAACCACGTCCAGCAGTGGCGTCGATCACAGTACGCATTCCTGTTTTGCGGATTGCTTCAACCCATGCTTCTCGTATAAACGAGCCACTATGACGCATTTGCTGCAACACCGATTCCGTGCGTTCCTCGTTGTCTACCGAAGCCAATGTGCCCAATCTGGCATAAAGTCGTGATTGATGCATACTTGTTCTTCGACAACGTTTCATAGCAAATAAGAGGTCTGCTCTTTTCCTCTGCAAAGCAAAGTGTGGTACGAACGACAAATTGTTCATGTTTCGAGCCTTTAACCTTTTCAGACTTCTTCCCATACAATCAATTACATGTGCGTATACGTCAAGAGTATACTGGAAGCACATGAGGTCGAGCGAGCGACAAAAGCTCAGTTTCACCAAGCGGGAGATGAACCCTCTGAAGCCCTTTACCCCTTCGTACATTTTTTTGTTTGATCTTCTGAAGTTTTGAACTCATTCAATGCACTTCACCACTTCGACGCCAACGTCGAGATTTGCTGAATTCACGCCTACCCTTGTAGTTAAGAACGGACCTCAACGACAAACCCCCTCAGAATCACAAAACACATTCACCATCAAAGCCGGACACAGCGATCTGATGCCACGCTTCGGGGTTGCCTTCGCTTGTTTTCGCAGCACTTTCCTACGCCCATTAGCCGAGAACGCTCTTGCATCCTCTTGCTTTCCGAGAAGTGTACGCTTGTCACCGCAACAGAGGAACAACGTTTGTCACACCTCTTTCCGGTCCCTCTCGATGTCTTCTCAATCGCAAACTTTTAAGCTTGCTCTTTGCCAGATGCTCGTCACTTCTGATAAAGAAGCGAATCTGGGGAAAGCAAGGGATTTTCTTCGGCGAGCCAAGGAAGCTGATGCTACGATTGCCGTTCTGCCAGAGTGCTTCCAATGCCCGTACGACACAGCTTGTTTCCGCGAATACTCCGAAACACTTCCGGACCCTCCGTTTCCACTGACGAGCAAACATGAATCACCCTCTCTCACAATGCTTCAAGAGCTTGCACAAGAGACAGGTATGTATATTGTGGGAGGATCTGTGCCCGAAATATCAGAAGATAAGGTTTACAACACTAGCATGACAGTATCACCCGCTGGAGAGCTCATTGCGAAACATCGGAAAGCCCATCTATTCGACATTGATGTTCCAGGGGGAATAAAGTTCAAAGAGAGTGAGGCTCTCACTGCGGGGGATAAGGCAACTGCTTTTGAAGTTCCAGAACTGTCGCTCACGGCTGGAGTAGCCATTTGTTACGACATGAGATTCCCTGAGTTGGCAATGGTTCAGGCGCGTCACATGAGAGCCAGCTTGCTAATCTATCCCGGTGCTTTTAACATGACGACCGGTCCCGCACACTGGGAATTACTCATTCGATCGCGTGCATTAGATAACCAAGTGTTTGTCGCAGCATGTTCTCCTGCTCGAGCGACAAGCGGAGATGGATACAAGGCTTGGGGACATTCTATGGTTGTTGACCCCTGGGGCAAAATTGTTGCGGCTACTGAAGAAAAGGAAGAACTGGTCATCGCCGAGATAGACCTGACGAGAGTTGAAAGAGTCCGGAAGGCCATTCCGACACGTTGGCAAAGAAGGACAGACATGTACACGCTGGAATATCTCAAGTAGAATATGTTCTTTACTGACACCGTAACCTTGAGAGTGGTCGACTCCAAAACTATTATGCTGAGGTACATCTTGCAATCTTGTGAGCGGAAGCAAGGTAGTCGTTAGAATTCTTTTATATAGTATCTTGCAGCCTCACGGAACAACAGAACTAGAGAAATGCATTCCCCTGGCAAATAGGTGTTGCTTGCTCGAAGTCTTAGCTTGTATCGTTACATGCCAGAGTGAAGCGCGGTAGAGACCCGGTTCATTTCGCGAAACACGTTAAAGAACATTCTGAGCGAATGTAGGAGACACAATCACCATTCACGAGATTTGGTATACTGCCTTTGCGCAGAACATCCGTTCAAAAAACAAAGTCCCAGGCGTTGAACTTCCTTCTCGTTTGTTGGAGCACCTATTGATTTTCCAATGCTGAAACCAGCTTGTTATTGGTGTTCACAAGTTCCACCGCCTGGTCGATGGCCAGTTTGAAGCATCTAATTGCTTCTCGAACTTCACTGCTAGGAATGGCTACGAAAGAGTTTGCAATGTCAGGACGAGCCCTCACTCTCTTCTCAGCCTCAGGGACCGTTTTGCCCCCATCACTTGTTTTCCGACGACGCAATGTACTTCCCGCGGCTGCAGACGTGCTATTGATTTCCGCAATGGTCTTGCTCATGGATACCATCCCATTGTTTTCATCTTCTTGAACATCGATGCGGAAACTGCTGGTTACGTCTTCTCTTAGATCATATACAAGCCGCCCTAGTCCTGCTCAGCAGTACATTACGTATACGTTCAAGAGTTAGCAGTTGATTTCGAGGTCGTGGATTTTAATGACTTGAAATAAAAAGTGTACTTACGCTCTGTTGATAAAGGATCACGATATCGTTCTCGTGCGAGCGATATAAACCCGTCACTTAACAGATCATGAAAGACTTGCTGTTGCTGCGTTCTACTATCCACGGCGTCCAGCAGTTCCTCTAGCTTCGCATCGTCGGTCGTAAGTTTGTCACCAGAAACATTTTCCGAAGCCATGTCGAAGGAAGCTACAGCTCTTCAAGAGAAAGAGTCACTTGGACATCCCTGTTAACGGCGCTAACCAAGAACCTTCTGTGATGCTGGCACCTGGTGCCAGAGCACTGGTGCATGAACAGTACCTGTAGAAGTCTACCCTTTATACACGCTAATCTTACACACTTGCGCGTGGGGAGCATCATGTGCTCAATCTCCAAACACCAGCCTCGTGATGACAGGGAGATTCTTTTCTTCCTTCGACGATAGAGGTTCAGCACCTCAAGGAGTTCAAAGCCCAAACGACGGCTGCGGCAGGCTTCGTCCGGCTGTCGTGAGGTCTCAGTGGCGTCCGAATTCACCATGGCGTTTCAGCCCAATTTTCCTTTGGTAGCAGAGCGAACTTCCCCAATTAAGAAGGCAACTTCGAAACGCAGCGCGCCGTTCCTTCGTGCTCGTGTTGCCCCGCGTGCCTCTTCCACCAATGAACGCTTGGACTCTCGCGGATTCGTTGTACCTCAGCCAGGGGACGTTGTTCTTTTCGCTGGAAAGTGGGCGGGGGAGCAGAATGCTGGTGTGGTAGACAGCGTCCGTGACGCCCAGCAACGCGTGATTGTCGACGTTCAAGAGATGCGTCGACTGAGCAATGACCTTTTTGCCGTGCAGTCTGCTCGTAACAGAAAGCTCAAGTGGTTCGATGTCGCCCAACTTCGTATAGCTCGTGACGCTGTTTATGTAGCAGACCAGGATGCGTATCGCATTCCCAACGTTCCAGATGGATACGCATACGTCAAACCCATGGATGACGAAGCTCGTGAACGCGCTGCCGAAGAGTATCAAAAACTTAAGACCAATCTCCTGAACACTACGCTTGCTATTGCAGCAGCGGGAACGGTGACTTCAGCCGCTTTGTTCGGAAAAGACTTGACCGCAGCCTATACATACGGTGCAGCAACTTCCGTGGCGTATCTTGTCATGTTGCAGGCAAGCGTTGACTCTCTTGGTGTCCCTACCTTTTTTGCACGCTTTCTTGCGTTTCGATTTGCCTTACCTCCGCTTCCGTTCGTCATCCTTGCTCTTGCGAATGGAGCAAGGTCGCCGTCAGAGATGTTTGGAATTGTTGATCGACGGCAGGCGATTGCCGTCGTCTTAGGCTTGCTCACGTACAAGATTCCGTTCCTTACGCGCACGTTCAATGAGTTTGTGGACGGACTTTCGCGGATTGAGATTGGAAAGACGGGTATGGTCGGAACCGTAGCCGCACTTGCAGCACGTCAGATCAAGAAGATGCAACAAGATCCGGGGGTCGATTTACAGAGTGAAGGGCTAACATCTAAACCAGTTTTTGTTTTCGCTGGACCGTCCGGCGTGGGAAAATCGACGTTGATACACAAACTCATGGATGAATTCCCTCACATGTTTCGGTACAGCGTTTCTCACACTACACGTGAACCACGTCCGACTGAACGTGATGGTCAAGATTACATTTTTGTCACACAGCAAGAGTTCGAGGACATGATTGATTCAGATCAGTTTGTGGAGTATGCTCACGTTCATGGGCAGTATTACGGCACGTCATATAATTCGGTAAACGCTGTTTTGGAGAAAGGAACGTTTTGCGTTTTAGACTTGGATATCCAAGGTGTTGAAGCTCTTCGCAGCAAGGTGGGCCTGTCATGGCAGCCTATCTTCGTTTGGATAGCACCACCAGACATGAATGCGCTGGAAGAACGATTAGAGAATCGTGGGACGGAGACTAGTCAAACATTGAAGACACGTCTCAACACAGCTATGAGAGAAATGTCCTATGCTGCGACAACTAATATATTTGATTTGACAATAATCAACGACGATGTGAATGAGGCGTATGCACAACTCCGTGAGTTTATGGAGAATCAAACAAAGCCGTTCTCGTTGTGAATATATCGCGGGCGTTGGTTCGCCCTTTTCAACTATCAATTACAAAAATCCTCTAAGAGTGTGGCGAATGATTCCGTATCTGCGGAGTATGGCATTCTGCTAGGTTATCTTAACACTGGGTTCAAAGAGTTGAAATTAGAAGGAACACAACATTGTATTGGTGGAAGGTGATTCCCAGCTTGAGGCGCGTGAAAATAAGCTGCTCTGGTTCGGTTCGGTAACTGAGCTCATCTGAACGATTTGTAAATATCTACCATTCAAGTTCAAACCTTTGGAGCCTTTCTGTTGCGAAGTCTAAGTCCTTCTGAGCCTTTCTTCTACGATAAAAGATAGGGCAGTCCCCATTGCTGCACAGTACATCGTGGCAGATTTCACCCATGCAACGTTGACACTCGGTCCACAACGAAGCGTATACCTTTTCCAAGTCAACCACACTGTTCAGATGCTTCGAGTATATTTCAGCTTCCTTAGGCACGCAATACTGGCATATGGCTCCTTCAGTTATAGGAGACCTACAACCCAAGCAACTTAATCGCACTTTTGCGAATTTCATCAAGGCCCCTTTCTTCGAAGTAACAACAGAAACAGATCTCGTGTGTTCGCCGGAAAACAACGAGGAAACCTTGCTTCCCATCACAGGTTCAAATATTCGCTCCAATGGTTTTCTGAGCATATTCTCCAGATAGTACTTGTTATCGATGGGTACGTTGTTCTCTAGTACATAAAGGGGGTCTTCAGCTCTAGAATACGCAGGTTCGTTCTTGGAACCGTGGGTGATGACATACGGCACACGGTCTCCTAGAGACGGTGCTGTGCCAGGATCCCGTTTCTTCATCTTCTCCGCTAATGTCACGTGGGCTTGTTTGGCTTCATAGTCGGTCTTGGTCAAGGCCTTTGAAACGACCAACAGGGAGATGTCAATTTTGTTTTGTAGAAGATCGGAGATGGTTTGTTTAACCATTTCTATGGCTCTCTGAAGATCTTGCTTCTTCAGCAAAAGTTCGAGGGAAGTAGAGATAACATTGGCGACAAGTCGACAGTTATCTCGGCGAACCGCTTCTACCCCCTTGCAATCCATTTTGTCAAAGGACTTCGTATTTGTCCAGAGCAAACCCGCATATCGCTTCTTGCTGATGAGCAGGTATGGATAGTAGCACTTCTCGAATTCTAGTTTGACGGGGCTGGGGAAAACCTGAGATATGGCTTCAGCGGCTTCCTCTCCCAGACGCATGCTTTCCTCCAGAGATTTCGAATCCCCAAACTTGATCATTACGGAATCGGTATCGCCGTATATTACCGTCGCCTCCTTGTACCGTTTCTCAACTTCTGCTTTCGTGCTTTCAATCATCTGACGTCCATAGGCCGTAGTCGAAGCAGAGATATCCATGCATGGAAGCTTTCCAACAGAGGCCCCCGTGAAACCGTACACTGCATTTGCCGAAATCTTAAGAGCCAGTTGGCGTCCATTCAAGACAGACTTCAAAAAGGGATCCTTTGCCTCCTTCAGATCTTTCTTCGCCTTCTTTCTCGCTGCAAGAAGTTCTTCCAAAATTTTTGTGAGGATTCCTTTCTTCACCGTCTTCTTCACAAAATGAGAACCACTCGGGCTTGTCGTATAGTCTTCAGATTTCATGCGGTTTAACTGCTGCGGCCGAATCAATGTACTATAGCATAAGTTATGAGCCATAATAATCGAGGGATACAGGGAGGCGAAATCAAGTGTAGCAATGGGATCTCGGTAATAACCCTTTTGCGGTTCGATAACTGTTGCCCCTTCAAACTGTGGCCCATCTCCAGAGCCGGCTTCTCCCATCTGTCTCTTCAGGTCTGGTATGAGAAGATCCACAGCATGACTTTTTCGGTGCAGCAAGCTTACGACCTTGATCATATGCCCACGAGAAACGAGCCAGCCCAATGGGATTCCTGTCACGCGTGCCATTTCCATATAGTTTGTCAGCGCCATTAGCTTGTCCATCAGCTTTATCGGGAGCAAAGCATCCTTGAGGCAGTATACCGCCAGCCTTCTTCTCGTCTGCTCGTCTCCGTTCTGCAGATCAGAAATGATGCTATAGTGGACGTCTTCCTTTTGTTGCCCTAAAAACTCAGCAGATACTGAGTTCAGTGAGTATGATCTCAACCTGTACTCCCTAGTGATTAGTTGCAGCATGTCAAAAATAGCACGGCCATGCAAGGAGAACGATCTCGACTCGTGTGTCCCAAATGCAGAAGAGCTCATTCTCGTTTTTCTCATGGTGGTCCTTGCTCTTCGAAGACGTCCCAGATATGGAAAGTCATTGACCTTTAGCTCCTTTGCACGGTCTAAGAGATACGGGAGATCGAAGTTGACAATATTGTATCCTGTAAGGATATCAGGGTCTGCGACGCGTACAAATTCCCTCCAGGCGGACAACATCGACTTCTCGTCATCATACGACAGTACATCAGCTCCAACGATTGAAGCACAGCTCTTAAGCGTGAACACAACCTGAGCGATTGGTTTGGGCTGACCGTGGTCCCAAACGTAATTGGCAATTTGAATGACGCTATCGTGCTCAGGTTCAGGGAAGATTCCCTTCCGACCGGCGCATTCAATATCGAAGGAGAGGCGACGCAGAGGGGCTGTGGCCAGCCATTTTCCCTCTGGCTTGTGAGATTGTATATGCTCAGCACGCACGTCAATTTCAATCTGAAGACGTGACTCGCAATCATCTTTGGAGAGCACCTTGTACTTCTTCGCTGGCACAGTAAGCCATGAGCAACCCACAAGATCTGTTTCTATCATAAATCGTAGTGCGTAGTCCAAGGTAGATTCAAAGGTTAGTAGCTCTGGAAGCGGTTTAGAACCCTCCTTTGATTCTACTTTGAGTCCTCCAGATTGTAACTTCGATGCGGTTTCCTTTATATATCGAGGATGAAGCACTGTGATTTTGAAGAAGTGCATCTCCGGGTCGCCCGGGACAAAGTACATGATGTTGCGCTTTGTCACAACCTGCACATCAGTAACAATGTCCTGCTTCAGACCCTCATGACTTCCCTTCAGAGATTTATTTAGTGCATTCTGGAGACAGGATGCATCAACGCCCGAAAGTACGGGTGCATAAAAGTAGTGATAAAAGTGATGCACCCTTAGAAGGACGCTGTTTCCTTTCTCGGTGACACCAAACAGGCGCAGTATTGCAGAGCCATTTGTTCCTACGGCATGGTCGTCCGACACATCAACTTGCATAACCAATAACGGATCTGTGTCCGGGTTGAGCGCGGGGGCTGGTGGCCTTCGCCATTCATCTCGAACTTTGACGGTGGACGTGGATGAAGTGTGCTGCATTGTGCGCTCAGACGGCTTCAAGAAGTCGGATGCAGAGATGTCGAGGCGAGCACTGCATTGTGTGCACGCAGCTTTTCTCAAGGTTGATGCATGCACTTGGCAAAGAAGAAGGCGAGCCGTCAATCTGCAGAGTTTGCTTTCTGCCGACAGTGTGATTTTGGCGCCAAATAGATGCGCGACGGAGTTTGACTCAGAAGTCGAGATTGGCTCAGACCGTCTTAGCCCGGGGTCTGAGCCAATCATGACATTTTTTTTTTTTGGTTCTGCGAAGGGAAGATTTTGAGGGTCGAAGACCATGATGACGTGGTCCTCTCTTTCTTGGGTGCAGGACAAAGGCACCTGTAGTCGCTACCTGTGGATACCTCAACTTCGGGAGCGTTTCTGTTCTACAAAGCGCTCCCTCACTACTCTGTAGTTTCAATCAGCAGTCTTTGGTGCCATTTCCTATTAATTTGCCCAAGTGTGAACCCTCAACGATCCTGAGGATGCGGTAGGAACATTCGTCTCGACGCAGTTATTGAACACCGGAGGACACAATAATCAGCCGTTTAGCACTCCAAGACTACTATCATGATGATCAATCATGATGATGATGATTACCTTGCCCAACAGGTACAGGACAACTGCACCTTCCGCATCTTTAGAACGGTGATCTCAAGTAACAATGGAATCGAACATGCAGCAAGCAGTCCTCTAATACCTCAACTCTAACATTTTAACTGTGCTAAACTATGTCACTTTCTTTCGCGATGCCTAAAAAGAACGGCGTCCAGACGAATGGTGCCTCCGCTCATGGAATACGTCAAGGTTTGCGTGTAGATGAGATTATAAGAAAATGGTTTGATAGAGTGTTGGTCTTCCTAATGAGAGAACTTTTCTTTGAACAGAAACGTTCTATTCTAGGTCTCTTCTTCTTCTTCACTGTGGAAGCTGTGCTCTAAATCCTAACACAACTGAGAAGTAATACAGGTATTTCTCTCTCCGTAAAAAGGCCAGAATTCGATGTGGCGCTTCCACTATTTGCTCTCTGAGCGACTGCTGTCGGTATTCTCGGTGACCGCGAATGCTTCACGTCGACTTGCGGTTGTCAATGGACAACGAAAGAAAACAAGCTCGCAATCTGTTTTAACCCCCATCGCACACTCGCAACGCAACATATTGTTCTCTAGGCAGCTTGCCACCGGGTGGAGCTTATGATATGCTTCGTCATCATTAGGCTGGCATACATACAAAAGAGAAATAGAGATGATGCTCGTAAATACAGATATTCGCCAGTGATAGAGCTCTATAGTTTCGGAGTGAAGCGATGGGCTAACATGAATTCCCGTCGACTTTGCAGAAGTGAAAAGATGATTATCAGCTCTTTGTAGATTGGAAACCGCTGTTGAAATCCGTACCAGCTTATATTGGAAACAGGGTATCTCTTAGACAAGCAGAAGTAGCTCTTTCTCAGATTTCCGTGGGCCACACTCCGTCTCTCCATCAACTTGGGTCGCATTTGTCAGGGAAGAGACTTTTGTGCAGATGTTGCCCTGGTGTGCTGAATGACGTAGAGCATTTTCTTTTACGTTGTCCGTCGGACTTTGTCCCGGAGAATATGTTTCCCGCCCTCTCCAGATCGTCGAGGATTGACAGTTGCAGAAGTCGTCAGAAAATGGCCAGAAAGAGTGTTGGTTTACTTAGTAAGGGAGCGTTTCTTTGAACAGAGACGCTCTGCAGTAAGTAGTAATTAGCGGTTTGGGGATGCTGCAGAGCGCGACGCCCGGCTTCTGACGGAAGGGGGCGCCTGGTGGTGAACCCATTGCAAACCTTGACCACGGTGGTATTTACAAGTCATTAAGAGGCTTTACTACGGCACATTACAAGATGGGCGAATACTTTTGGACCACCATCATGATGAATCTACGTGTACTAGGCTGTCAATCCGTCATTTACAAACGCGTTCCACAAATCCGCGCATTTCGCAAGCCACCTGTGCGGCCTCATATTGTAGCCCGAAGATGTCGACGCAATGTCCTTTGAGACTCTATGTGTTTCCCTGGATCCATTCTATCAGCTCAGCCATGATGTCGACATCTGGCTGTTGACCGCTTCGGTTACGTTTTTGAGGAAACGGTTTAACACTACTCACACCCACCTGTTCTGCTTGCGACGAAGCTGTTACGAATGTAATCGGTGTGGCAGGCACTCCTTCTTCTTCAGGCTCCACTGAGGGAAGTAAATCCCCTTCTTCGTCCGCACCCTCTTCAAGAAATGGTTCGCCAGATTCAAAAGGCTCCATTGTCTCCTCTGGTGACGAGTCGAACGATTCGACCACAATTTGTAGGGCAGGCGTTTTGTGAGCACCGGAGCGACGAAGATTTGCAGGACAGCCAACTTCCATGAGCGGCATAAGGAAGGCAGCCACATCAGCGGTTCTAGTGAGAAGCATCTCATACAAAGAGTCGCGCACGGTACCCGGAACGGTTTGCATATCCAAGTTCTCAGCGAGAACAAGAGCGGAAAGCCCTGCAACATGAGGCGTAGCCATAGATGTTCCGTTCATCGCTTCATATTCTGAGCGTGAGCCAATGCCCGCGCTCACAATCTCATGACCAGGAGCGATGAACTCCACGCAAGGACCGATGTTGCTGTCCATTTCCAGCGTATCGTGCTTGGTACTTGCTGCGACTGTGAACGCCTGTTTCGCCTTTGAGGGACTGAAAAAGCAAGAGTTCACAGCAGAATTGCCAGCAGAAACGACGAAAATGATTCCGCGAGCGGACGATGAGTAAACAATCTCATCAAGAGGTGTTGTCGTGAAGCCAGTTATGGCAGAGTAACTCAAATTCACTACGAATGGCACAGAGGTATTCTTAGCCTTCTCCTCTAGGATGTACTCGACTGCAGCGATTGTATCTGTGGCTATTCCGTTACCATGATGGTCAAACGCTTTGATGCAGGTGACAGCTGCGTCCTTAGCAATGCCAACGTTAGCTCCGCCGACGATAGCGGCAATATGGGTTCCGTGACCATTGTCATCTTTTCCATTCGCAAACTTGCTTCCAGGCGCCTTCCTCGTCGTGATATCGAGATTTACGAATTCATCATGGTCCACACGGCACCCAGTATCAATGACAAATACACGAGCCCCCTTTCCCTTTTTTGGGTAGCACGAATAGTCAGGGGGGAGTCGGTCAAGGTCAGCATCTTCCTCATCAATGCGGTCCAAACCCCAGTTGTACGGCGAGAACCCCTCGGGTACTATTTCTTTCGAAGCAGGAAGAAACATGGGTGTATCAGGACCAGTCGTTCCGGTCTCTTCCGCGTTAGAATCAGTCGGAGCTGTGGTGAGAATAACATCTTGACTTGAATACATCACCCCGTCAATTTGCTGAAGTTTATCGTTCACGCGCATTGCCACAGCATCACTGCGAACGACATTACAACGAACGGTGATCATACCCAAATTCACATTGTGTCGAAGTATCTTGCATCGAGCCGGTTTTCCTTCAAAGGTCAAATCAACGATATCCTTCTTGACGCCCTCGACGCACGTCTTGTCACACTCACTTTCTGGTTTGAGCGAAACTATGAAACGCTTGCGAACATATCCTTTTGAAACAGCGAGGGCGACTCCAAAAAGCGCCGCGAAAAGCAAAGCCAGAATCCGCATAATGCGGTAGCTGGCGAGAAGAGCTACTGCGGGGTGGGATGCATTGAAGATTATGTTGGTGTTGTTCTCTCGTAGACTCCATAACGCTTACAAGCATTACGTAGACTGCTAGGCCCTCGTCTGATGTGAATACTCGGGACCATCCTTCAGAGATTGCCACTACTAGGCCGTTGAGTCATAAACCAAGTTACATCGTGGAGTCATGACATTGTTTGTAAATTCATGGAGGAGCATTTTCGATGAAAAGGTCCAGCGCAACTCTTGTGAATGGGACGTACATGACATCACGACGGGCCCAGTGCAGGAGAATGTCGGTTCAAAATTCATCAGCAATGGCAGCCTTCTCTACGTCCACGCTTCTTGTGTAGATACAAGGTCTAGTGATAACACCCATAAACGTCAAAAATAATTCCTCCCCCGTAGGATTATGTGGGGATTCTTGTCCTTGAACTGGGGCACGAGCTTCAGGTGTTTTCGTTGGGTTTGTAAGTTGGGCCGACATGAGTACGATGACAATAATTACGTACAAGGTCACAGAATAATCCACAGCATGATAATCCATGACACAGAAGTACGTCAAGCATACTTTACAGCCCTTCTAACCTCTCAAAATAGGTCAGGGTCGGGGGCTAACCCGATGCGTTTCAAGATCTTCTTCCTCTGCAGTGCAGGACAATCACGGGCATGAGCCTTGCTATGCTCTTTTCGACACTTTGCAGAGTGAAAGAGCCTATCACATCCGTGAATGCACGTCACTTTTTGCGTCTGCGAACTCTCACTGGATTTTGCCGGGATCGAAAACAAGGTTCCACAAACACAGGTTTCCTGCCTCGAACTATCCTCTGTCGTTTCACATGCCATGGGATTCGAGCTCACAGGTGTAAAAACGTGAACAGTACTGCCTGAGTTATTCTGATGGGAGCGATCCTCGTTGATCAACGAAGAAGACGCACTTTCCAGACCTGATGCACGATGCGACTGTGCCGAAAATTTGGACAGTTCTTGTAGCCATGGTTCGCTTACGTTCCCGGGCAGAGATGATTTGAGGAGGTTCGAGGTGGCATGGATTGCGTTGCGGAGAACATGGTCCAGTTCAGGAGAGGAGTCGTGGGCGGCTTGCTGCACATGCGTGCTGAGCTTCTCTAGGATTGCAACGATTTCGAGATCCTCGGGAGAGGACATAGCGAATGTCAGTGGGCTGAAAGTGAGCTGAACGGTGTTATGCGAGCGGCAGATTGTCCTTTGCTAACTTTAGCGTAACTGAACGAGCGCCGCGCACCGTACACGAGGCAAGAGGCAGTGCCCAATTCTTCTCAGCGGGCACTATGTGTACGGTGGTACGGCGGTAGTCGCGGCTTGCGCAGATCCGTGAAGAATCAAAAACGAAACCTGGAGTAGATACCAGGGAGCGGTGGCTACGCGGTTGCCAAATGCGTAGATCTCTTACCTGTCGAAGGCGGCAAGGGGCAAGCTCAAACGCGATCCGCTTTGGCTAGCTGAAGTGCGGGCGTCGTGCGCTGCTGCCGCTCTTCTCAAAATGGGTGCCAGGGTTGTTCAAGAGTTTATTTAAAGTGCGAGGCCCTGGGGACTCGACTTCAGCAATAAATCTAGGATACTGGTCGAAGAGTACCATCTACCTCTATATTTCCCACAACAAACCCGAGTCACACGGTGTACCATGAAGTCCCAAAGCCCATAGAAAGTGCAGAAGTCCACACATTCAACCCTGTAACGCACGCAGAACAAGAACAAAAGAATGAATTGGGGGAGAGGTGCTCTGCGAAAACCTGGAGTCTAGTGCAATACCAGGGCAAAGCGCGGCATACAAGTCGCAGCAAGCTGACGACATCTGTAGCCCCTCGAGAAAAATCGTTGTAACAAAGATAGCGGTTCCATGTGGAACCGCATCTAGCTGTTACACTAGATAAAACAGATACTACACTTAATCAAGGCTTTCACCAAGACAGTTGGGGAGGGAGACGCGAGAGGACAGTTCGGAGACGAGGGTTGCTTTTTATACTGCCGCGGGAGACTTCGGCGGCGGACGACGACAGCGCAGCCCCGACAGCCCACAGGTCCAACGAATACACGTGTACACGGTAGCCGATTGGACAACAAAGGCCTGCGCGCTCCGCCTTCAGCAACTGCACCGGTGCCGAATGACCTGTGATCACACCGTGATCCCTCAACACGCCACGAACGATGCATTCGTTTCTATCAACGGTGTGAACTGCAAATGAGCACACACACTCTCTCTCTCTTTTACGGCTTGAGATAACCTCCTTCTCGCCGCAGAGCAGGGTCCGCAGCATATTCGCATAGTACAATTTCTCTCCGTCACCGTAGCGTTCTATGGCGCAGTTGCATCTGCATGGATTCCTCAACAGCAAACATTCATCAATTTCCACTGCCACGTTCATCACCTCCACCAACTCAGTCGCACGCCTGCTTTCCACACATCGCGCAACGTTCCGCCGCCGCGTTCGAAGTTCAAATTCGCTGCGAATCGTAACACGTGCGCTGGCTTCTCAATCCATTAATGACATTGTCAAATCGATCCGTTCTCGTGAAACATCCGCCT
Organism: Gracilaria caudata; assembly: GCA_030374735.1. NCBI lineage: Eukaryota > Rhodophyta > Florideophyceae > Gracilariales > Gracilariaceae > Gracilaria > Gracilaria caudata. The sequence continues at coordinate 39,336 of JASCIV010000066.1, forward strand.
CAAAAGTGCTGCAAGACTCGCTTTCTCGAGTTGATTCTATCGAACCACTCGTCAATGCATTCCTCACAATAGATGTGGAGCAAGCACAAGCGCAAGCGGCCCGAATAGATGAGCAAATAGCTCAGGGGAAGGACTCAGGCCCACTTGCAGGGGTTCCAATAGCCATCAAGGATAACATCTCCACAAAAGGTATACCAACAACAGCAGCCAGTCGTATCCTGGATGGTTTCGTCCCCGCCTACAACGCTACCGCCGTGCAACGACTAATTGATGCTGGTGCTGTCATCCTGGGCAAGACCAATCTCGATGAGTTCGGCATGGGAGGCTCAACAGAGAATTCAGCTTTTGCGATCACACGGAATCCATGGGATCTTTCTTGTGTGCCAGGTGGTTCCTCTGGAGGTTCAGCAGTTGCTGTTGCCGCTGGAATGTGTCCCGCTGCACTAGGTTCAGACACAGGAGGAAGCATTCGGCAACCAGCTTCATTTTGCGGTGTAACAGGATTCAAACCGTCGTATGGTCGAGTCAGTCGTCATGGTCTACTTTCATACGGTTCTTCACTGGATACGGTTGGACCAATATGTCGCACGTCTCAAGATGCCGCCCTTATCATGCAGATTATCGCCGGGTCAGATGGGATGGACTCAACTGCGAGCGACTCACCTGTGAAACCTTTTGCAGATCTCTTGGAAGGAGATCTTTCTAATGTGCGGATTGCGGTTGTGAGTGAGTCACTGTCTTCTGGAGTGGATGCTGAAATATCTCAGGCGGTGCAAGGGGCACTGGACATCTTCAGAAGTCTAGGAGCGAGCGTGGATATTGTTTCATTACCGTTGCTGTCTGTAGCCGCTCCAACATACTATGTGATAACAAATTCTGAGGCCTCGGCTAATCTAGCCAGGTATGACGGCGTGAGATATGGCGTGCGGGGACTAGATGCCAAGAGCTCGTCGGACATGTACGCAGAATCACGTTCTTCTGGGTTTGGATGGGACGTGAAACGCCGCATCATGGAAGGCACGTACGCGCTTTCAAGTGGGTATTACGACGCTTACTATCTCAAAGCCCAACGAGTGAGAGCAGCGCTTACCAACTCCATGAAGGAGAAGTTTGCTGAAGGTTTTCATTTGCTGGTAACTCCGGTCGCACCATCACCGGCTTTTAGAATTGGGGAAAAGATATCTGACCCTATTTGGATGATGCTAAACGACATCTTGACAGTTCCGGCGAGTCTTGCGGGCCTTCCTGCCATCAGCGTGCCTTGCGGAACGACCTCGAAGAATTTGCCCATCGGGCTGCAAGTTATTGGTTCGTTTATGAACGATGGACTTGTTTTGAAAGCCGCCCATGCATTTCAACAAAAGACCTCTCATCATGAGCAATTACCAGAACCAGTGGAAGGCGGTGTCGCTTTATCGGTGTAAACAAAAAGCTGTGTATCGAATGCCTTTCCTGTCCCTTTCCGTCAAACTCCCTCTTAGATTCGATGGATGCGGTAATGAGGCCGAGATTCCCTTCATGGTATGGGCTAAAACGAATTCACCGCCCCATTCTACATAAGCCAGTCTACACGGGGTGTTTAGCTCCATGGGTTTTCCCTTCGTTGACAATCTGTACTTCGTCTGCACAGGTATGTGCTATACCCAGTTGGTAACCCCACGAATCCTTCACCCTATGCGTGTTGTGCATGAGTTCACACGACCGATTATGACTTGGAATGGCTCAGTTCCTTATTCTGATGTTCTCCATGGACCGTACCAGCTCGTGGCATGATCAAACGTAGGATGCCACCTCATCGCTCGCTCTATTATCCTCAACAGTCTCATTCACGAACAGGGCGCCGACGAGGGTTCCCTGGTCATTTCTTCCCGCCTCAATTCTCAATCGTGATGGCGCGTTTAGTTCTATCGCAGATACAGTGTTCCAAATGTCAGGAAACGCATCACTGACGGGAAACATTAGGAGAAGTTGTTTTGACACCAGCAATGCTGCATAATCCCCTACAAAGTGTCCGGTCCTAGGAGAGTACATGGAGGAGAAAGCGCCTACACTGGGAATGGCCTGCCACGCGAAGTTCTGCTCTTCGAGAGCTCCGCTCTTTTCACGCGTTAGCAACTGACAGCTGGAAAGACGGCGTCGATCATGCATGCGTGCCTCTCTTACTCTTCGCGAAACCTTCCTCTTTTTCACAGTGCGATCCCGACGCCGTGATGCCTGGTTTGGTTCATCTGGGATTCGATTCTCCACCCAGCTTACGTCATTCTCAGTAATGTTTTCTTCTCTGGTTGTGCTGTAACTTGTTGAAACGTGATCACAGGACATTGGAGGGTACTCTGGATGCAGCACCACCCCGCGTCCACGCCATTGACCAAACAACTTAGCAGCATTTGCCACCTCGAGTGCGAGTCCAGAACGCAAATGCTGTGCTCGAGAGTCTGACGCGAATCTGTGAGGCAAAAATGTCGTCAGGAATTCTTTAAGAACGACAACATGAGAGAACTTCAACTGGAGTTTTCTTCCTTTTCTTTTGACCTCCTTTCCAACGCTGGTACAAAGAAATACTCTATGACGGGCAGGAAGCCCCTCGTATTCCGATCGCAGTCCAATCTCCAGCTCTGGGCGGCAGCTCTTGCTCATAGTCATCGATGCCAGGCAGACGCGGCTCATAGTGAAAAACTCAGTATCTTTCGGACTTATGCCATTCCTTCGGCACACAACATAACAGCCCCCTGCAGATACTGCTCGACCTGGAACAAGCGCTTCACCATGCTTTGGCGAAGGGACACATAGGTCAGACACATGGTCAAGAGAATCACCGCTTGCTGTTGAGCTCCATACTACCCTCTTATCTGCTCCTTTTTCCACGGAGCTGCGCAGGTTCAGGCATGCCGTCAACTGCGGAGCAAACTTGCCGTCAGATTCTAACGAAAATACTCTGACGGTTCCCTGCCACACTCCGCAGTTTGCATTTACAAACGAGTCTTGTTGATGCGGTGGAGTGTGCTGTTCAGAAGGATCCTTCGGTTTTAATCTATCCATTGGATCTTTGAAGGGAGGAAGAAAATAAGATTCTCCTCTTGTGGCACCTCCACCTCGAGCTCGTGCTTCTGCCTGCCAACGGGCGAATTCTTCTGGCTCTGGCACGTCAACGTTACCACTCAAACTGAACGGTTCTGCAGGCTCGTCCCAGAACTCTGTGTTCATCATGTCGTAGCTGCTGCTCAGAGCGTCTATTTCGTCCTGCTCGCTCTTGAATTGGTTTCTTTTCAACAAGTCTGTTTCCCCCAGCGATGCAAGAAGGTCCTCGTCTCTGGGATCTGTTTCTGGTTTGGGTGACTTTCGGAAATGAATGTGACGTGGATCACCGTCAAGGTCGCTTTCTGGCATCGGATCTTGCCAACCTTTCCCGTTTATGGCATCATGCGTTCGAAGAGTCTTCTTGAAGCTTTCCAATTCGACCTCATCATGCATATCTGATAGCAGCATTACGTCGTCGGGAGGAAAGTGCTCGTCCAGCTTTGCTTTTGGACGTGATGCCATATCCTTTCTGACTTGCTTCAAATCTCGTGCGCGGTTGTCAAATAAATAAGGAGCCTCCATATCGTCTAGTTCATAATCTTCCTTTGCGATAATATGTACGTTCTTCTTGTGTTTGTACTGTTCCTTCAGCTCGTCGTAGTAATCTCGATCAAAGTCGTCAGCACCCCAGCCATCATCGTGAGAATTGCCCGTCACCATCGTCTTTACGGGAGCTTTCAGGATGGTCGTACAAGTTCGTGAGGAACGTAATGTTGGCAACTGAAATTCGTTTCGCGAGCTTCTGAATGGAAGCACAAAACTTGAAACAAAGGCAATGTTGTTGGACATCATGATAGAAGGCGCGAAAGGATAAGGGAACGCCTGAAACTAAAAGAAGCGAAGCGGATCAAAGCATGCACACCACTGCTCCCTATTCACAGCAAGCGCAGGGGTCGTCAACACCGTGTTGATCCTCGTCACTCATGTGAGCAGCTCACAGCTCATCTGTGACAGGAGTTGAATCACGTCAGGTGATCTTCACGACACTACGGATGATCTCTCATTTTTCGCGGGCGCACAGAATACTGCAAGCAAAATATCTTATTATACGAGATTATGCAGTATGTATGATACAGTTGGTCAACCACACCACCATCGTGGTCGATCACTGTGTATCTTTACCAGCCCTGAACAACGCAACCAAACAGGCATACTGTCCACATCGTTCGTTTCGCTTTATACAGAAAGAAAGCCACGAGTCACATAGATAACGAAGCAAAAAAAGTGCGGGCGTGAAAAAACTACTTATTCAACGATTGCGCTATCGCCACGAGCCTCAAGTTCCTGCGCGGAAACCAAGTCCTGTGGCATTAGGGTCATAAGATCGGTCCTAGACACCATACCATCCGCTCCTGGCTTCATAGCATCATTAAACAGGCGAATGGAAGCTCTCATCCTAGCACGATCCACAGCATTACGCACGGTTCTAGCGTTAGAAAAGTAGGGCAATTCCATACGTTTCTCAATGTACTCCTTGAACACCGGTTCCGCACCCTCTGCAAACTCATACTCAAGCTCACGGCTCATCACCTGTGCAATTGCAACCAGTTCTTCGGAAGAGTAGTTAGGGAAATTGATGTGATTACCAATACGAGAGCTCATACCAGGGTTGTAGCCGTAGAACCTGTCCATTCGATCCTCATAACCGGCCAACACCACCACCAAGTCGTCGCGCTGGTGCTCCATGACCTGCAGCAGAATTTCGATGGATTCCTGCCCGTAATCCTTGTCATTGGACGCATTGTACAGGTAATACGCCTCATCAATGAGCAGAACTCCCCCAAACGCCTTCTTGACGACCTCTTTTGTCTTGGGTGCCGTATGGCCGACATACTGTCCAACAAGGTCATCACGGGTGGCAACCACCAGATGGCCCTGACGGCAGTATCCCATCCTCTTCAACAGCTGCCCCATCCTCATAGCAACAGTCGTCTTTCCAGTACCCGGAGCACCCGTAAAGGACATATGCAGCGACGGCACAGCGGTCTCAAGTCCCAAGCCCTTTCTCAACTTATCCACAATCAACAATGCAGCTATCTCAGCAACCCTGGTCTTGACGGGCTTGAGCCCAACCAAGTCCCTATCAAGTTGGTCCAATTCCTCCTGCACACCCGCCTCAAACATGTGCTGATTGACACTTCCCACCTCCAAATCGTCCGGAATGCTGTTCAATTTGTCCACCTTTCGTTGACGCGCCATCTTCTTCTCCTGCTTCTCCAGCGCCTTTCTCTCGTTCTCCTCGCGCAATTTTCGCGCCTCCACATCCTTCTCCTTGAGCGCATCGGACAGACGACGCGTGACCGGCGTCTCATACTGCGGCGCCTCTGTATCAGCCATGCGCGTGGTGCGCACGCTACGAGCGCCTCGCGACGCACGCGGCGCGCACACAAGACGCGCAGAAGACGAACGAGAGCCGCGAAGCGGCGTGGCGCCGGTGGGAATGAAAGCCATATCTCAGCACGGATTGACGCTTAGCGGCTTCTCTGCGGAAAAAAGAACGGCGGCGACGTGTCGGTGAACGGCACAACAGCTCGGTGAACGGCGCCTGGGAGACGGCGCAGCGCGGGCTGGGCGGCGCTTTTGAGCACCGCGCGCACGAGAGCAGCGCGCGCGATGGGTGGGGCGCTTTGCGTGGGTTGTGTGGCGCGCAAGGCGGCGAGATTGCGCTGCACGGCGAGTGTGGAATGGTTCTCGCCACTTGGCGGCGCGTCATTGCATGAGCCGCTTGGACGCTGCCGTCCGCTTCGCCGGCTCAAAGCACAGCGCGCTGTAAATCGGCGCGTTCCAGAAAAGGCTCGCCTCCAAGAACAAGTTCTTGAACTTTCACCGAAAAAGGGACGAAAGTTGCGGCGCTTTTGCAGAATCTGCGCTCAGATCTTGCCGCGCCGCAGCATGAGCCAATGAGCACGCGGCACGGCGCGTGCGCGCACGTCGCATGCGTTCCATTCGTCGTCATCGCCAAATATCTGCGCGCCATCCCCCCAGCATGCCGCCTTCTTGAAGGCTTATCTGTTGCTCCCAATCTCGCTCCGCGCGCGGGACGAGCGCTGGGCACTGCTTGTTCGCCTGCTCTTTCGTGGCTCGCTTCGCCAATTCGCTGCTCGTGATGGACTCTCAGAGCTACGCCTTCATCGCCGCAAAGCCGCTGGTCGCACGCTCGCGTCGCGCGCCCGGTCGCCGTGTTCCGACGTGTCGCGCGCGCTCGCCACCGGCTCCGGTGTCTGCACGCAGGTTCACCAGACGCGCTCTTATCTCGGCCACTGCTTCACTGTTCGCTCTTTCCGTCGCCGCCCGTATACAACGAGCGCAAGCCACTCAGCAGCAATCGCGGCAACAACGAAAGTGAGATTAAACCATTTTTTTGTCTGTCTAGTAGTACAGGAAGGATAACCTCCGTGGATGGGTGGCGCGGGGGAAGGGGGGGCGAGGGGGAGGACGGGGTGAAGGTGAGGTGGGTCCATTAATTGTCTTTGGCGCCATTTTGCGCATCACTATCGTGCTTTTTCTCGTCGTCAAAAACGTGTGCTAAACACCAATCCACCTCGTCCTGTTGTTTGTTCTCGCCACTTAATCGTCTCATGACCACTGTCAACTGTCTCAAAATGCGTTCCAGGTCGCAATGAACGTCACTCAAGCCCGATCCACACCTCGCTAGCCGACACACTCTCCCGTTCAGTTCGTCCGCCAGAAGCTCTCGTTGTTTCAAATCAACCAGTTCGAACAGCGGGCTCAGCTCCGGTTGCTTGTATGCCAACAGCGCAAAGTACTTTCGCAACATGTGCATGGCGTCGCCGTGTCGCTTTCCAAGCGGAACGATGTTGCTCTGCGCGAAGTTTAGCGCATGCACCGTTTGTTTGTTACGAATAAGCTCGGTGAAATGTTGACATAGCAAGCGCGCGTACAACATTGGGTATTGCTTTTGTACCGTGGTTTGAGCTGTATTCTGTATCACTTCGTCCGCCTGTTGAATCGATTCTAATACGTTTCCCTGTCGAAGCTGTTCCGTCATGTTTCTGCGTTGCTTGAGCTCCGTCATGGCGCCGTTGAGAGTGTGTTGTAGCTGCGTCTCATGTCGCTGCACCTGCTCTCGGAAGAACGCGCTCGCCGTCTGCTCGTAGAAGTTGTGCAGCAGATAGTTCATCACATGCTTGCGAACAACAGTATCGGCCACTTTGCAGTGCTGAGCGCCTTCGTTCCACGTCTGCGACGGCTGCTGCACGCTTCCGCCGTGCTGCTTGTCGCCCTCTTGCTGCTCCACCTCCATCTCTGCGACGAAGGGAGGCGATGGCGCGCGAAAAGCTGTGACGGGGTTTGGGAAGCTCACACGCGCTCTGCGCAGGAGGCAGCGTCTACGCGTGCGCGCGTGGAGGCCCCACAATGCACGGCGAAGCGCCTCAAAAACAGCAAAGAGGCGCCAGCGCCACGTGCGCCAGCGCGAGCGGCTGCGCGCCACGTGCGCCAGCGCGAGCGGCTGCGCGCCAATCAGAACAGGCGCCGGTCAAAGCGCGTCTCGTCAAAGTACTCCGTGCGCACGACGCGCTGCGCAAAGCGCCGCCCGTCAAACGTCAGCAGCGCCCTCTCCGCGTCCTCGCGGCTCTCAAACTTGAGAAACACCTTGCCCACTGCCCTTCTCACGCGCTCCCCGTCGCGCGGGCGCGCAATCAACACCTCCTCCACGCCCCCCAATTTCGCCGCCTCCTCGCGCATGTCCTCCACGATCTCCTCGTACTCGTCGTCGTCCTCCAGTTCCTCCTCCGTCACCCCGTCGCACACCGCTACCACGCGCGAGATGTCCGGCAGCAACAGCTGCTTGCTCACGGTGCCCGCGCCGTTCATTCCAAGCGAAGTGAGCATTCCTGACGCGTGAGTGGCCGTCCCGTTCGTGTGCGTCGCTCGACGCACCGTGAGTGTCTTGTCGCCCACTTGCATGCCGTGCAACCCTTCGCACGCCGCGTCCACCACTTCTGCATCCACGTACTCAAAGAACGCGAACCCCTTACTCATGCCCGTGTTGGGTTCTTTAATCAGGTTAAATGCCGCAAGAGCTCCGTAGCTTGACAACAGGTTCTTGATCTGATCCTCGGTCAGGTTGTACGGGATTCCTCCCACAAATACCTTGTTCGGTCCGTCCGAAACCTGCGTTGAAACAATTCCCAAAATGCTCGGGTCAAAGCCGTCGGGAGGACGTGGGTCGCCAGCCATTGTAGCATTGTAGTCGTTCGGTCTTCTTAGCCGTAGAAACATATCACCAAACTTCACACCGTCCAATGCCAAACCCGCCGCAGCTTCTCGAATTGTGCGCGTCTCAATGAAAGCAAACCGCTTTTCAAGGTTAGTGTACACAGAAATCACAGCGTTTCCTTCTGATTCAATGCCGCGTGCAGCTCTCAACGCGCGGTTGAAAAAATCTTCGATCTGAGCATCTGTGGTATCGGCCGGAAGATTGCCAACGTACAACCGACGAGCATGCCGCGTTGACTGCATACCCCCTTCCACCGTAGTTGCGGCCGCAGCCACATTCGTCACCGTGGGTGTAACAGCATGCACGCCCGAAGGATTCAGTAAAGCTTTCAACGCATCGATGTTTATCCCTGCCAGCGGTCCAGTCTCCCCTTCGACCGGCGCGTGAACAATGTCGTTAGGACCTGGGATCGGAGCGCGATTCGCCTCCAATCGTGGAATCTGTCCCACACTTCTAGCAACATGTGGTGCAAACGGCGTGGATCCACCGGCAGGTGGTACCGGTATGCCGTAGGGGAATTCCCGAACGTCCCAAAGCGTCGGTCGACGACGTCGTCGACGCGGAGGAGAGGTTCGTCGCTCGCGACGTGTGTGTTCCATTTTTGACGTCGTGTGAGGATACTCTCGTGAAGAAAGCGCTTTGAGCTCTCGGAGCACTGGCGGATTTTGACAGCTTGTTGCTTGCGATTCACAGTGCTTCATGTACTGGTCTCTTTCGCGGAAAGACGGAGGCGAACGCCTTTGACCAAATGTTAGCGGAGGCATGGGCGAGTGTGTTGCGCGCGTTGGAGCAAGTCAGTAATCATGATGGGGGCGATGGATTTGTGTTGTGGCTCGCCGAATGTTGGCAGGGTGCTCAGAGTTGGGGAGTTGGATCATGCAGCCGACGGTGTTGCGCCCCGTTTTTTCGGTTTTGCATGTGCATAAAAAAGCGCTTCACGACGCCATCGTGGAATTTTGCATGTGCGCCTGGAAGGCGAACCGTTTTCCCCAGCTTCTCTGTAACGCTAGCGACGAAGGTAGACATTCTGGGTGGTAACGATGGTACGCGGTGACGAAGAGCGCTTCCGATGCTTTTAACGATTGACCACTACTGATTGCACTATTCGACAAAAGGAGCTTGTGTGCACGGAACTTCCCGGTTCAGAACGGCTTCCCACAGCGCCACCTCTCATGGCCGTTACCTCGTTTTTATTCTTGACTTAGGGACGGAGCAGCATACTAATGCGCTCTTGCACTCTGAGAAACGTCCACTGGCAGCTGTGTTTCTCACAGACAACCAACTTTCGACATATTTATGTTTCGGTGAACGTACGTGTGCGGACTACGATTTATGCGACCCTGTCCCCAATTCACCCCCGCAAACCTATCTTCCACGTGAATGACGCAGAATCCCTCCACCTCAGCCTTGTTCCACACCAAATGCGAAAAGTCCTCAAGTTTGAGATATTCTAAGTCCTCTCTCTTAGAGTAGCTCCACTTCCAACAGCTGTTCTTCTTGTCATATGACTCCTGCACGAATTGCGAAATACCTCCCATTGCCGAATCAACGTCAATATGCACCAAGCCGTCCAGCCTTTCGTGGCCTACACACAGAGTATCTTCAATTTCATGCATTCGCAACATTGCGTGCGCCGATGGATAATTCCATCGCGACGCCGCAGAAGACAACACAGCTTGAGCAATGCAGCTTGCAAACGTCAGCAACGCAAACCCTGCAAACATAGCAGGTCGTACGACGTCAACCACTCTCCATTTCGTTCGGGAGGTGTCATCCTTTTTCCCAGCCCCTGTTGTCAGCAGGAGACGAAAGCGACGAATCTCGCTTTCAATAGCCACTGCAGCGGCGGCATTAAAGACCGGCAATACATAAAAAATGAATCGAAGTTCTTTGTGAGGAAGAAACGAATACACCGCCACGAACATGAGTGCTGGCAGCATCACTATCCATATATCTCCATTCCCTGATATAAGAGCTTTTAGACCGAGAATGTATGAACCGCCTAGTGCTCGCGGAAGTGCATTGTAAAAGTACCAAAGAAACGGATGAGTACCCCATGCTGAACTCTTATTGAGCACAACGTTGAAATAGAACACCTCCAGCTCCGGATAACTCAAGCGCTGCCAAAAGTATGAATCAACAATGATGGAGCTTAACGCGGTCGCCACCGCCGTCCGAAGTCCATATAAAAGAGTGGGAAGAATTGAAATGTGGCCAGCGGCGAGGTTCACTACCATCGTCATCAATATATACAGACAAAGCTCCGATCGAAACAATGCACATGCAACAGACAAAAGCATTATGGCTCGATATGGCTTTCTAGTTTCGGTTGGTTCAAGTTGATCTGCCAACGCCAAGTTCGTGAGAATTAGTGCAAACATGTTGGGTAGAGGGCGGCTAGCGTAGAACAATATATGGAATTGTGTTATTACGAGTGCGGTGAAAAGCATTCCCGTCAAGCCGGAATAGCGACGAGATAAAGAAATTCGCACTCGCAGCAGCGATAATACAACAAAGCATCCAAGAGCTCCTCTAACGATTTGAAGCATTGTGAAGGGTGATGCGTTCAATATTATCTTTGGTATCATTGATGGTAACGAGATAATGAGCGGTCCAACGAAAGTTCGGGGTACAACTCCGGGAAACTCAGTGTGATCAAAGCTAGATAAGTTTGTCCAACGCTTGTACAACAAGTCGTATAGCGCTTGTAAGTTGAAACTCTCTTCCACCTGCCGTTGTCATCATTTCACGAACAGCGAAGGAAACTAAGTTCGTCAGTTCGAGCCTCACAGGTTTGTCTGGAAAGGAAACAGAGCATGGTCCCGACCTTTGTGAACGGAGTCAGAAAAAGATGCAGCAGCATGAGACTAAGCATGAGAGAGGCTTCTGTGTAGATGAACTCCATTTTTCTTCTCTTTCGATGAGCCAGTCAGCCTCTCCCAACACTTCAAGTGCGTTTCAGAACGGTAAGGATTCCTTACAGATCAAGCTCCTTTTCCATGCTTAATCGGTAGTGCACTCCCATGCCCTTCTTGTACTATGGAACGCATCGGCTGTGCATGTGCAATCACCGTGACTCCCTCCGGCGGTTGGCAGTTTTCCCTGCTCAGCAGAGAAACCCAGACATTAAATTTATTACTACTGAAAACCTCAAAAACATCAAGCACTATCATAGCAGGTTATCTACGCTATGCACACAAGGCTTCACCCGATCCGGGAGTTGCAGCTTTGGAACATGTTGACGACAGGTTTCGTAGTTGCAGGTTGAAGCTTAGCTCTCTCTCTCTCTCTCTCTCTCTCTCTCTCTCTCTCTCTCTCTCTCCCTCTCTGGACGTCCACGAGTGCTCTTGCGAAATAAAAAGGGTTGGCCGCTAGGCTGTTTAGCAGTTGGCAGTCTGCTCTTTCCCATTCCGTAATGTTGATATCCCACAACCGCCCTTGGCTAACGACCTTCCAGTCTCGAAGGTTTCTGCTCGCACTGCCGTACACATTGAACTGAAAAGCGCTCTGATCGCTATCGCACCGATGCTTTTGCGGGGGCAACATTCGAGCTTTGGGCTCCAAAGCTCGTAGTGTGCATGCAACGGGACAAACGGAAAGGGTAATCTGCAATGACAATGGACAAACGGCAAACAATTTCAGAAACGGCAAACCATTGTGAAATAAGATGAACAACGGGGGATTGATCCTAAACCTACCGCAACCGCTTGTAGGCCTCATATTTGCTGCTCTCGAGCATACTCTCTAGATCTAAAATCGCTAAAGGCCCGTCGCGGACTCAGTATCGTGCGAGAGACTTCCTCACCCGAGGCTTTGCTTTGCATATGTAGAATTCGACCTGGAAACGATGGGCCAAGAGACGTTGAACTTCGCGAGCTGTTAGCGAGGGCAACACATGTCCTCCTGCAACAATCCCCAGCGGTGATCCTGAGGTTTCTATAAAGAATCTTTCTCCAGTTCTATTGCGCTGGCGGTTGTCGCCCAGTACCCGATAGCCGGGAAGGCGTACGACGTGCTTTCAAACGATGGTGCTGGTGGAAGTGGCAACTGTCATCGAAGTCGTCGCAGGAACTGTTGCTATCGGGCAAGCTCTAGGTATCCATACCTCGCAGCGACAAAGAGACCTACAGCAACTAGAAGAACTCGTTAAGCAAACTGAGGATGAATTGGGAGACGTCATGAAAGACATCAGCAATCAGTGTTCGGCGATAAGGAACCAGATTACGGCAGCAATGGTAATTGAAGTCCGTTCACGTCTTGAGCCGTCCAGAATTCCTGACGAGAAACTCGAGCTTCTCATCAAGTTGCTTTTCTTGTTGAAGGTTCAAGCATCGAATATTGTCTTTGCCATAGTGGTTAAGTACCCTCGTCGTAAAAAAGTTGGCACAGTCGGCGTCGCCGGAACCACTTCGGAAAGAATTGAAGACCTGATAACTAGGGTTGATAGTTTCTACAAAGGACTTCAAGAAGTGCAGACCGAAAAGACTGCTTTTGTGAATGTAAGGATACGCGGAAAATATAACGTAAGAGTGGAGACCTCTTGCACGGCTCTGGTTTACTCAATTGCTACAGCAGTGTGCGGTCTATCTCGAAATGCAGAGTTCGAAAACAGGATGACTTGCCCCCTCAAACCCGAAGGGGAGAAGACTTTTGTTCTTCTTAAGCCTCAAGCCCACAATTACATGGAGTCAGAATTCGATAAGCTTCGTCGAATCTATATAATTGGAGATACTCGAAGTGGAAAGTCTACAGTTGGTAACGCACTACTAGAGGCAGATAGATTCCATGTTTCTAAAGGTTTGACGGGAACAATGAACATAGAGCGTGGGGAACGAGTCGAAGAATGGAACGCCGAGCTTTGGCGAACTGACATATTTGACACGCCTGGTCTCAACGATGGAGACAATTTGGATGTTTGGTACATGGCCGCAATTGAAGATCACATCCAAGTAATGAATCAGGCAAGCACCCTTATCATGACAGTTTCTGTGAGTGAAGGGATAAAAGGGAATACGCGCAGCACACTTGACAGTTACAGAACACTGTTCGGTGGGTCTATGGCTTCCATGTTGATCTTAATACTTACCGTGAACGAAGCAGCAACCGAAGATGATCTAGAAGACTACAAAGAAGACAATCGGACCAAATGGGTCCAATTCGATGACCGTCTCCGAGATGACAATGTGTTTTGCGTCAGCCTCAGTGATCTGCGAGACAAGTCGAGTTCCGATTCTCACACGGTTCTGGAAAAAGTTTTTGAGCGATGCAGGGGAATGCCTTTGAAGTTAATCCAGTCGCTACTCGATAAGAGAAATGAATTAAGGCAGGCAATGCTTGAGAAGCGAAAGGACTTGGAAGCACAGATTGAAGAGCTTGTGAACAACGGATGGCAAATGTATGAACATCTGTCACAGGTTTATGCCGCCTCCCAGTATACAAAACTGACCACTTCATATGATGGCATGTTTGATGGACTAGTGATGAAAAAAACATCTCTGCCAAGGAAAGTGATGGCGCTGTGCTCGTTTGGAGTTTTGAACAGGATACAAAAAACTGCCATAGAAGTGCAGTGTTTAGGTAAACAGGCCTCTGAACTTTGGGCTGAATTTGCAGAAGAGAATATTCCCTGTCGATACGATGATAATTTGATGGATGATCTCGGAGATCGTATATACAGAAACGGACTAGCGGTTGTTGTGCAAGATCTGGGCTTGCATCATATACTCACGCTCCGAGTACATCGCTACTCTGTTACTATATTCCATCCAACGAGCTACGCAAAAAGGGAGCTCATCGACCTCCTCCAAGAGGTTGTTGACGGCACAGGTCGTGAATTGAAGCAGGAAGTTATTGACGAGTTGATGAAGTCTGTTGCTATTCCTGCACGAATTAGTAGGCCGCTTGGAAGAAACTGGCGTACCGGTAAGCGAAATTCCTGAGTCATCCCACTCGTGTTTTGCATTCAAAGGGTTCTGGACCCCATCCATTCAAGAGGCAAGAAATTTTCTTTCGAAGGCAGATATTTATATGTCATCTAGCTTTAGCCTCAGCCCATACGTTTCTGGCCACATCTTGCAGAATGCCGTACTTCAACACAAAGCGAGGGACACAAAGAAACGGTTTCCCTGCTTTGTTCATTCTTAAAACATCTTCCGAACAGAGCGACACAATCGAAATAAACACACGTCTCCCTCCGGACATTTACTCCTAACGCAAAATGATAAAACTTTGAGCGCCGTGAATGATCTGAGTTTGAAAATCATTCGATATGTTTAAAGCAGAAAATTGTAAGCTTGCGCTTTGACTCTATTCATTAACGGCAACGAAGTGCTCAGATCTTGTGCGATCTAGTAAACTACGTAATACGTGAATCACGTAACGTGACACCGGTTGTTATTTACCTGCCAACTAAAGCCAATAGATTTTGCCTCGAGACTGGCTCTTGGAATCAATGGCGGCATTCATCTGCAACACGACGGGTCATATGTGATGTTCTATTTCCCGTGCACTGCATGTCAAAACTAATTTCCAACAACTCACTGAATGCATTTGGTTCAACCCCTGGAGCGGCATGCTTTCAAATTCGTTTTTCCCCGGCTTCATAATCTACAATAAGGGAACACACGCTACTTGCCTTTCCGTGGTGTGTGTGACTTCGATCTACAAACTAGTTGGGGAAGCTAAATGATTATGCGTATGCCATTCTTCAGGAAGCCAAAAAGCAACGAAGGCGCCAAAAATCGAAAAGAAATGTTGCCTGCACCCTCAGTAACAAAACATGGTGATCATAGCATTGTGTGTTTGGGCAACTCAACCTTGCTCAGGATACTTCATCGTTTTCGATCTACTGTCTATGCGCAACGGAAAGTCTTCGACGTTTGCCCAATCCGGGAAGCCCGCACGATCAATTTTCCAGATGAAGATCTCCAAGATCTTGAGAAGTTTTCTGAAGTCCAGCTTGGCACGAAGGCACACATTGAGGTCATTGGATACAGTGCTTTGGACCTCTTCTCCGTTTTTCCTAGAAGAAGATTGATTGCATGGAATCTCAACGGAGGGAGTTGCATGGTAGGAGGAAAACGAACATTCGGTGGAGCATACATTTCAGGCAGTGCCATAGTCATTCCTGAACAACTGTTTAAGCGGCAAACAAACTTCAAGGAATACCTACATGCTAGAAAAGATATCCTGTCCGAACTTAAATCCGATGGTGTTAAGAAATTCAAAGAGAGGTACAACATTTCCAAGGGCGGTTTTGATGTCGAAGATTGGAGACTAACGAAAGGCTTTCCTTTCATAACAAACGATAGATGGAGCGAATACGCCTCTCGTGAGCTGTTCCCATATCTTAAGGCCGCCGCAAATGGTACGAACTTTGTTATTCGAGATGAAAAAGAAGTCACGATCATTAGAGAGCCCAAGCCTTTTCCTGATCTCTACGCCCGACTTGCACGGTTGAAAGCCATCGAATCATTTTGTGTACCTACCCATCACGGAGTGCTTGTTGCTGCTCCATGCCGCTTTCTTGTGAGTCTTGTGTGGTTCATATTAAGTTTGGCGGTTGGCATTTGGGCAGCGATGCATAAACGAAACGATTGGCTTGAAGGTATAGAATCATTCTTCACTATGACAACAATCATCGCTTTAACACTCCCTGCTATCGTTTCTCTACTTGTTCGGGAGCCCGAAGTAATCAGGAATGCTGTTCTTGGGAAAAAGACGCTTACGTCAGATCAACAGGTCGCGACTTGGTTCAGTTTAACAGAGAAAGATTATGCAGCGGCATCGATATTTCTTAATGGGACATTCTTAGTCAGCGAGGCGCGAGGCCGGTATCTTTCCGGAAAAGCGAACCGCGCTCTTTCAGGGAATGGATATCTTGTATCATCGAAAGTCCTTCAAGGGCATCTCCACCCGTTACGGCAAAACGGTAAAACGAAATTTTATGTCGGGGATTTTCCCGAAAGTCAACATTTGGCTTCTTCACCGGG
>JASCIV010000006.1:0-102599 GCA_030374735.1 Gracilaria caudata
TGTGCGGGAGGGGGGTGGGGGAGGGGGAGAGCACAAGTCTGTGGCGCGTACAGCGGGACGTGCGCGGGGCGAAGCGCCGCCGCGTTGGCGGCGAGTTGGTTTATCTAATGAGCGGCAACCAACGCGGCGGCGGCATACCGCCCCCCCGCCCAGCGCGCGCGCGTGGCACCTCCACCGCGCCGCGCTTTCTGACAGCGCCGTGGGCGTGGCGCGCCACCCGCCGCCACCATGGCGCCCAATGGGCGCGCGCGCGCGCCGCAGACGCGCCCAATCTCCGCCGCGAGCACGCGCGCAGCGTCGAGCGCCGCGCGCTTCGCCACGCCCACTCGCGCGCCACCGCGCTGTGGAAGCTCCGTGCCGCCCCGCGCACCGCCGCGCACCGTCCGTCCGCGCGCTGTAAGCGCGCGTTCGTCCTGTACACGCCGTGTAAGCCGCGCTCCGTGCCGCCGCCCGCAGCCGCCGCCCCGCGCGCACGTGCGCGTTGCGCGCGCGCCGCCGTGCAAACGGCGCGCGCGCGGAGCTGCAAGCGCGCCGCGCGCCCCGCGCGTCGGCGCCGCCCCCCGCGCCGTCCCCCGCGACGCCGCGAGCGGCGGCAGCAGCAGCAGCAGTCATGCAGCTGGGCGCCGATCACGCGCCGCAGCAGCCGTCGTCCCCTTCGCCGCCGTCGCCGCCGCCGCAGCCGCCGCCGCAGCCGCCGCCGCCGCCGCCGCGTCCCAAGCAGCGTCGCCGCGGCCGTCCGCGCTCGCCCGTGTTCTCGTACTTCCGCCGGCTGGTGGACCAGCGCGGGCTGTTTGTGGGCAACCAATGCTCCTTCTGCAACTTTGTTTCGCGCGATCGCTCCGAGAACCCCACGTACCTCACGCGCCACATCATCCGCACGTGCAGCGCGCCGCAGCATGTGAAGGACGCGCTTTCGGCGCGCTTTGTCAACACCGCCGCGCTGTTGCCGCCGCCGCCGTCCGAGCTCGCCGCGCCCGCCGTGTCGTCGCCGTCGCCGCAGCTGCAGCAGACCACCGTCGTGCTTTCCACCTCGCATCCGCACGCGCACCCGCACGCGCACCCGCACAAGCCGCCGCCGTACGCGTCGCAGCCTGACGCCGTGCACCACCTTCAGTCGCCGCAACCCTCACTCGACGCGTCTCAACCGCCGCAGCAACCGCCGCCCGCCGTGCCCGCGCCCGCCGTGCCCGCGCCCGCCGTGCCGCAGCCCGCCGCGTCCTTTCCCGCGCTCGCTCACCACCAACACCACCAGCACCACCCGCTGCCGCCGCAACGCGCGCTCGGAATCACAAAGTCGCGCAGAGGCCGCCCGCGCTCGCCCGCGCTGCTGCACTTTCGCCGCCACATCGACGAGAATGGCGTCTTCATCGCCAACCAGTGCATCCACTGCTCGTTTGTGTCGCGCGATCGCTCGGAGAACTCCACGCTGCTGCTGCGACACCTGCTGTCCGCCTCGTGCTGCGCGCCGGAGAACGTGCGACAAATGCTGCGCGCCAACAAGGGCGCGTCCAAGACCGTTCGTAAACGAGCTGTGCCACACGCTCTTGTGAGTGCGCCGCCCATTGTTCACGCCGCCGCCTCCCGCCACTCGCTGGTGCTGTCCGTGCTCAGGTTTATGCTGCTGAATGACCTGCCGTTTTCCACCGTCGAAAGCCCGCTCTTTCACGATCTCTTGCTCAGTACCAGAAGCGCCCCCGCGCTCACCGAAGCTGCGCCTAACTTTGCGCCGCCGCCGCCGCCGTCGCACCCCACCAATGCTCACTCCCAAATCACGCACCACCAACTTGAAACTTTTCTGTCGCAACGATCGTGCGCGCAGCTGCTGCACGTGTTCAACCACAGCCCTGCACAGCCGTATTCATCCGCGCAGCTTATCATTTATTTTGCAGACAACTCGCGCGAAGCCGCCGCCTGTTGCCGCCACTTCCACGCCCCACACAGCAATCACCTCGCCGCTGAGGCGGAGGAGTGTGCCGCTTATGTGGCCTCTGTGTTCCGCTATGTGTCCGCTTCGCACCTCTCGTATCTGTTTTCCAAAAACTGTCGCTCCAGCTTCTCCTCCAGTGTGGCGCACATTGTGCAGCACGCGCAGCAGCAGAGCGACATCCAGTGTGAGCAGGTGCTCGTCAGCAGACCGCTCGTGGCTGTGCACAAGCCGCGCTCCATTCCGAAGAGCGAGCTCAACCTGGTGTGGCTGCCCGACATTGTCAGAGAGGTAGACATTCTTTGTCAGGAGCTTTTGGCACAGGTTCCGCTGCTCATTCGCGTGCAGAGAAGAAACAAAATTCTGGCCGCGTACTTTAGAGAGGACTACAGCAAGCCTGTTTCGGACGAATTGTTTGGGCGCACCGACCACGAAAGGCAAACCTTTCAACGCTATCTGCAGTTCATTGCCAACAGCGAACATGCCATTCGATCTTGTCATGTGGTTGAGCTTGCATCGCACACGTATGATCTGGTTTGCAAGGCGCAGGCCACTCATGAGGACGCCACACGAGTGGTTGACACTCGCAACTTCATCACCACCTTGACGGAGGACAGTTGCGGCAATGTGTCCCTCAGCCAAGAGGTGATTCGTCTGGTGCTTTCTAGCCCTTATCGCGACGACCTCAACGCGTTTGTGTCTGTGATGAAGCCGCTGACGGCGCTGATTTCGCTGTACAGACTTGCGGACGATGCGCCCTCGATAAACTACTCGAGACCTTTTGTTGATGTGGGTGATCTGTTTCGATGCCCGCTACTGCTTCGCACCAGGTCTGTGGCGCATGTGCTGCCGGATTGTGTGGGAACGCTGCGTGAGCTTTACTCGGAAAAGTTTCCGCAGTACGAGGATGATTTGCGCTTGCTACGCGGTCATGCCGCCTGTCGACTGTTGGGCAAAGGGGTGGACGGGTGCCCTCCTGTTGCCGACGACATTTCGTACATTGCTGCGCTCCTGAATCCCAACGGCGACTTATCAAACACCAAGGGCATCACCGTGGACGAGGTGTGGAAGCGCGCCGTGCAGTACGTGCAAGCGCATCAGAGCGAACAGGGCGAAGTGCAGGTGAAGGCGGTGCTGGACCAATTGCAGGAGTTTCAGAACCGAAGAGGCCGATTTGCGGATGACAACTTGTTCGGCGAAGGCAGTGACGGTATGGATCCGCTGGAGTGGTGGCAGACCAAGTGTGTGCATATTGCACCGGAGTTGCGCTCCGTCGCGCAAACGGTGCTGAGTGTGCCCACCACGGCGTTTGCTGCGGTTCGTCACATGACCAATTTCAATGCGTGCAACGAGGACTTGCAGCGATCGGAGGCGGACGCGGAAATGGAGAAGAGACGGCTCATCACGTGGAATCTTAGGTTGAGCATGGCCAGGATGAAGGCTGAGGAGAAGCAGAAGAGCGTTGCCGAGGGCGAAGCAAAGTGCTCCCGCTTCAAGGCGGAGAGAACATTGTTGTAACACTACTAAGGATGGTGGGCGCGCGCGCTCTTCTCGCTTATATGAGCACGACTGCTAAAAGCCTGGAGGCGCGGCGATGTGACGCGTGATGTGCGAACAGCTCGGCGCGTTCTGGAGGGAGTTCATTGGACATTTGAATTGCGCTTCATGCATTACGTGTATAGCGTTCGCTACCTCCTGTGTAAAGTTATCGCACATCAAGTAGCGGCAATGCACATGGCCATGACCAGGCGTCAACATGAGCAGCCGCGTGCAAAGCTGCAATAGGTCGATGACATGCAATGGAGTCGCTCCCGTGGTGAGCAGATATCTCCTTTGGGAGTGCACCCTCGGCGATACTTCAAACATCGCTACGCAGAAGGGTGGAGACTGACATCATGGGCTGTTCGATACCTACAAACGGAGCAAACAACGCTTCTCCTCCTCTACCCCGTGCACTTCTCTTTTGCTTCTCGCATTGAAAACATACACTATGGCTGCTACGACCTTCGTGGGCACTTCGCGTCGCGCTCGCACTACCTCGTCCATTGTCTCCTCGCCGCCGTTACCGACGCACCGTCGTTCACCGCAGTCGAAGAAGCGCTTCCGCTTCTCCTGCGGTCTGCTTCTTGTACCCATATCTTGCCTCCTTCTGCTCGCACTAGTGTTACTATGGAAGCCGGCGCGACACGCCAGACCGCCCAGTCTGCAAGCATCCCTTTCCAGCCTGCCGACAGCACAGTTGGAACGCTTCTTTTCTGCTGCCGTGCCAGCTGTGTCCAACCCGTCAGCGGCGTTTGCCGATCGTCCACCGCGCTTGCTTGGCGGTGCACATGATGGGCAGCCCTTTTTCATGACGGATGACGTCAGTGACTCCTTTTTTGGCAAGTGTTATGTTGCGTCGCAGCGTTCCATGTTTCATCCTTGCTTGAGTCGCGGCGCTGATCGCGCGGAGATTGAGGCCAGGCGCTTTGCCAAGCAGCCTCGAGATTTTGACGACGTTTTTGCTGTGGTGGATGAGAAGCGCTTTCTGTATCACGCCGATCGACCCAGTGTGCATACGGTGGATGAACTAGGTGCTGGGTTGGTCACCGATTACGACGATGTTCGAAAAGTTGCCATCTCACTCACACAACAAGATGTGAAAAAGGGCACGCTCAGCAACTTTAGCACACCTGTTGTATACATGCGCAATACCCGCCGTGACGGCTTTCAAAGCATTGTTAACGTTCGCGCCATTGTCGAGTACTTCAATCGTAACGGAACCAAACGCGCGGCCAAGCCGCTGGTGAGTCGCGTTGTTGCGGTCACAAAGGGTTATGGCAGACCGTGTGAAGTCCATTTTGTACGCCCCCGTGAGTCGGTGCGCATTCACATAGTGGTGGCGTATTCCGGACGTCCCGCCAGGTTGGCGGCCTTTTTGAACATGTTTGATGCTTACTACAAAAAGACTCAAACGGATCTGCTTCGTATCATCGTGACCACCACACAGAAAGAGGAAGCACAGGTCAAATCTGAAGTGAAGAAATGTAAACATCTCACTTCAACCAGGATCAAGATAGTGCATTCACGTGGAGATATAAACGGCGGTTTTTCACGCGCTGTGGCGATGCGAGAGGCAGCCAAGCTTGTGCCCGATAAGGAGATCATGTTCCTCTCAGACATTGATGTGGTCATTCGTGGAAACTTTCTGCAAAACTGCAGAGTGAACTCCATAATGGGATCGCAAGCATGGTTCCCCGTAATGTTCTCACTGTATCCGTACGGAAAGTCGCTGTCGAGTAAAGATGGATTTTGGAGAAGAAGCAGCTACGGAATGGTGTGCATGTACAAGGCTGACTTTGACAAGGTTGGCGGATTTGGAGGAAATGAAGAAAAGAACTTCCAAGGTTGGGGTTCTGAAGATGTTTTCTTGTACAATCAGTTCCGAGACAATGCGGACTATGCAGTGCTGAGAACGCTGGAGCCGGGTCTGTTACACCAGTGGCACAGCAAAGAGTGTCCCCGAAACAAGCACTACAAAGAATGCATGCGGACTCTGTACATGACAATCGGCAGCCAGGAAACATTGGCAAAGTTGATGGCGGAAGCGGATTTGGATATTTCCAGCTTGACCAAGGATGCGCTACCAGTGTGAGAATCTTCGACTCTGTTCCAGATGCATTTCCCCAATATTTGTGGGTAGCAATAAGGCTTGTTCATGACCTAATATCGATGCGAGGCGTCAGTTATTAGCGCGATAGATGATGCATCGATAGTTGTAACTATGACCCGTGACATGGAGGCAAAAGTCTAACTAATAAACACGCGCATAGGAATGGACGTGGTGTACGAATGATGAGCTTTCCACAGTGTGTTCTTTGTCCGTGCATTGGTTTCTTAGTATTTCAGACAATCAACTCGGGCGTTGCGAACTAGCGATGGAAAGATGTCTGTGACCTGTTCCTCACGAGGCGAAACGCGCTTGACTACGGCCGCAAAACGTTGGAGGGGTGGAACAAGCCTGCGGAGCGCATCCAAAGGTCGATGCTGAAAACGAAGTGTCACGGTGCGCATCGTATTTGACGCAGGGTCCTGTCTCAGCCTTCTATCGACGTCTCAAGACCGCGAAGCAGTCGCATGCATATGCGCCAGACAATAAGCTTCTCAAGGCGATGCTAGATGCTCAACAGGGATTGGGTGAAAGCATCAAGGAAGCGTATTTCTCTGGCGCATGAGCATTGGCACACGTCAGAAAGCTTTTCAGAGGCAAAGCTCGAAGAATAAGGCGATGGGGTCTACGGAGATTAAGGTGGGGGATGCAATGACGGGCGGGGTGTGCGTGTGAGATTGGCAACCGCTGTCGGACTTGTGACCGCGTTTGTCTTTTTACCTTCGTGGATTGTTTATCACAACCGAACGTGCAAGTGGTGCTGACGTGTTACCCATGGTAAACCCTCATGGTTTAGAATTTACTGAGAAAAAAGCTCTACACGTGAGCACACATGCGCTATCAAATCGCGCTAACGGATTGTCTCTTCTCGGCGCTCTGCATCTCGTCTTAAAAACCTCTCGAGCTCTCTTCTACCGCTTCGCATCTCCGTTCTCTATACGGCTAGGTCGGAAGCATCCTCACCGCCTCCGTTTCGAATGGCGCCGCATCCCACGTTCGTATCCGCTCCTCTATTGTGCTCGCGCAGCACAAGCTCATCGTTCGTGCGTGGTGGCGACAAGCACTTGACGGCACGTCGCCCCTATGTACATCCGACCGTGAGCGTGCGGCGTTGCTCGCGCGTACGCATGGCAATGTCCACAGCAGAATCTCTGAAATTGAACCCAATCAAGCAGATGAGCGGCACCATTAATCTGCCCGGATCCAAATCGCTTTCGAATCGCGTGTTGTTGCTGTCCGCGCTCGCAAGCGGCACTACTGAGATTCGTAACCTTTTGCAGTCCGATGACATTCGTTACATGAAGACGGCGCTTGATGCGCTTGGAATTCACCACGAACAGGTTGGTGATGTGGTACGCGTGACTGGCTGCGGTGGCGACATTCCTACTGCAAGTGCAGAGTTGTTTCTGGGTAACGCTGGAACTGCGATGAGACCGCTCGCCGCCGCCCTGTCCACGGTGAGCAAGGCTGGTGTTTACTTGCTGGATGGTACACCGAGAATGAGGGAACGCCCGATTGCGGACCTGATCGATGCGCTGAAGCAACTTGGGGCGGATGTGCAGTGCTCTGACACTGGTTGTCCGCCCGTCACGATCCGCAACCAGGAGGGGCTGCCGGGCGGCGAGGCGTATGTGAGTGGAAAGATTAGCTCGCAGTATCTGAGTGCCCTGCTGATGGCTGCTCCGCTCGCCAAGAAGGACGTTACAATTATAATCAAGGACACGCTGGTTTCGGTTCCGTACGTGAAGATGACGATCAACCTGATGGCCAAATATGGTGTCGAGGTGCAAGTTAACGCGGAATACACGCAGTTTAGCATAAGAGCTCAGCAGCAATACACGTCACCCGGCGAAGTTTTCGTGGAGGGTGATGCGTCGTCCGCTAGTTACTTTCTGGCTGGCGCAGCCATCACTGGGGGACCAGTGACAGTGCGCGGCTGCGGCTCGGACTCGATTCAAGGCGATGTGCAATTCGCGAGCGTGCTTGAACAGATGGGAGCGCGAGTAGAATGGGACAAGAACTCAATCAGCGTATCCCGCGACGCAAACAGCAGTCTGAAGGGCGTGGACGTGGACTGCGGAGACATTCCCGACGCGGCGATGAGCCTGGCCACAACGGCGCTATTCGCAGAGGGTAAGACGGCAATCCGCAACGTCTACAACTGGCGCGTCAAGGAGACGGAGCGAATGAAGGCCATCGTGACCGAACTGCGCAAGCTGGGTGCATACGTGGAAGAGGGGCACGACTATTGTGTGATCACGCCGCCGAAGACACTGCACGAGGGAGTGGCGATCGATACGTACGATGACCATCGAATGGCGATGGCGTTCTCGCTGGCGGCGTGCGGCGGCGTGCCGGTAGTGATCAAGGACCCCAAATGCACGGCGAAGACGTTCCCGACGTACTTTGACGAGCTGGCCAAGCTGAGCGCCGAGTGACGCGCGTGACTTTCCACGGCGCGCGTGACGTCACGCAGCTCATTCTCGGTCGCATCAACGTCGTGCGCGAAGACCTCGCGGCTGGAGCTGCACCTCGCATGCCCGGGTGTGCTTCATGGATCGTAGCGAGCGATGGAGCGCTCCGTTCCGCATTGCGGTAGCGTCGCTTTTGATCGCTTGCTTGAGTATTGGCGTGGTGTTTTTGTTGCCTAAGAAACGTGCTGCTGTCGATGATGGCTTTGTAAATGTCTACAACGTGTGGACGGGCGTAGGCATGCAGCGAGTGCACGCGCTTGTTCTCGACTTGGAGAGTAGCACCAATAGAACTAATTGGGAGACTGTGCGTTCTCCGCAACTGCACGCCGGCCTTGAGCGCGTTGAGGCTGGTGCTTGGATCCCGCCGCATTCGCACAGAACCGAAGAGATTGTTCTTGTTTATGAGGGGAACGGATATGTTCACGTTGGCGATGCACATAAAACTCCCATTCAAACCGGTTCTATGATTCATATTGCTACCGGCGTTCGTCATTCCTTTCATAATGCTGCTGATCAACCCATGTGGCTTATGTGGTGTTTTCCGACGCTTCAGAACAATAAGGCCTTCCAGTTTCGACAACAGTACTAGTCATCTCTCTCTCTCTTTTACAGGTGCAGTAGTTTAAGTACTACTTACTGCAGGTATTAGTCATTGTCTTTTAACCGTTGCTTAGTTCGGCCGACGAGATGAAGCAACTTAGAAAAGCAGGAATCCCACCAACAAACGATTGTTCGCGCATTCTGTAAAGCCAGCTGACGTATAGGGTTTTCTATATGCAGCAGCTACGTGTTGCCTTCACCTCCAATTATGTTTTCATTCGACCAGTGGCTGTTCCCGCCTCTCAAGAACGGCAACTCAACCATACTATCGAAATCAAGCAGATGAGTCACATTAAAGATCGAGAAGAACAAATCCCGGGCGAGAGTTGCATTTTAAAGCGTCTTTGGGAGTGCAAATTGTAGGGGGTCGGGTTGATCATCATTCAATGCCGTGGTGCTCCCCAGAGTATTAGGCCTAGACCCTATTTTTGCTCCTTTCTATTCATATATACTGGCTTTTCTCACATTTTCGTGGCTCATTTCTTTCGTTTGAGAGATCTTGTTTATGTGGCGTCTTCGTCGTAGTTCTGCCGAGGAGGATGCCCCTTTGATATACAAGTACAGCGTATGCTTTTTAGTCGCAAAAGTATTCATTACAAATACGATGGGTATATGCAGGCCTTCGAAAGAAATTCTGCTTGTGTTGAAAGCCTGAAACTTTTCTTTGTCAAGGTTTTATTATTTCGGTAATCGTTTCTTTCGTGAAGAGAACAGAACGTTGACTTCGGATTAGGTCTTTCTCTCTCTCTCTCTCTCATTCTACGTAGCAGAAAAGGGCACGTACGTGCAGCTCGCCTTCACGTGGTGTGCCTGTCTCCGATTCACTTCTTTGTGATCGGAGCGAAATGAGAACCCACAGAAGTGTTTGGCCTTTCTACAGAGAGAAAACTTTCTTCGAAAGTTTTACTGCAGCATAGTAATTAGAGGCTGTTGTCCACAATAAAGAAGAAGAAATGAGAACGCAGACGGATCTCCAAAGGAGGCCAAGAACAGACGTGGAGGAGTAGCAGAATATTAAAGTTCAATGTTCAGCTTTCTTCCTTGTAGAGGAATCACAGCATATAACTTCCATTCAAGTAGAAAGCCACGGAATAAAAGCTCCCAACACATCCGACATTGTGTTATGTAATACGTAGTGCTCTCTGTCGAGCCTCTTCGATTACAATAATGACCTTCCAAATCTGAAATACAAACAACATCTTTCTTCTTCTTATTTTGGACAACAATCTTCGATTGCCAGACTGTAGTAGAACCTTTAAACAAGGTTCTCTATCTGTAAGAAGGCCAAGAACTTCTGTGGAAATTGTCGAACCAAAGCAGACACGGAGCTCTTCGCTGCTCGCGACAAACCTCTAAGCAGTTCACGACACGAGGAATGCGTAAACTGGCACCTAAAGACGACATGATCGGCATCCTTCTTAAAGTTTGTTCCACATCCGCAACGCAAGGTTTTCTTTTCTATATAAGACGCCACAGGATGAAGTGATGGCACATGGCCAGCGTAGTACTGTGGTAGCGTGACCCCGCGTTTCCTCAACAACTCTTTCATCACCCCCAACCGCCGTGCGACCTTCAAGAAACGGCTTGCTTTTTGGTTTCACTGACAACGCCGCCTGAACATCAAGCATATCGACGGCAACCTTGATCTGATTTTCCACGGAAAACAGGAGGCCGGACTTTGCCAACTTATTGACGCGTTCATTCTGCACTGTTCCGCAATGACTCGGGACCCAGGCAACATGTACTTCGCACCTACGACTCAGGTCTTCGAGTAAGAAGGCAAGACGTTGGGCGTGTGCTGGCTGACGACGCAGATTGTCCTGCAGCATGTCAAAAGAACATCTTTGCATGTGAAAAGAAGCATTGTTCTGTTCGCTCCCTGACGGCACGAGTTCTATTTTCGTGTGCTCATGACGTACTTTTCTGTTCACGTTTCTCTCACATTGAGAACGACTGGTTCCCCCCACGCTTAAAACCGTTTTGCCAATTACATTCGAAGCGTATCATAAAGGGATTCAACTGAAGCACTGCCGTGATATTAGAGAGCATATCCATCTGCAGGGTGCTTTCATCTACCCGCCTTTAATTCAGTAACTTTTCGAACCTCCCTATATCATCAAGATGAATTAAGGAGAGATTCTTTGTGTGACTGAATTTGACCCGGAAGGAGCAACTCATGTCACGATGGGAGGAATACAACATTCATAATACACTCATGGATAGTCTCCTCGTCACTTCATTGAATTCTCGTCACGATGATGTAATTGTGCCCATCAAAGTTCTCCAGATTGTGAGCAAGCTTGTGACATTTTTCTCCTCCCAGAACAGTATAAGAGCCGTCCCCAAGCTCCCCCACAAAGACTTTCGACATCTGCGGTCTCCTTCCTTCAGGAAACATTTTCACGATCAAGCAGTACTGGTACGCTCCCATCGTTATTCTTTCGTCTTGCTTACTGCTTTCTTTCCGCTTTCCGTTTAGCTCTTTTTCACTGCTTCCTTTGCTTTTCTCTATCGTTACAACACTACAACCTCCAGCAACCACCCGACAAGGCCAGAAACATAGTTCAGAACTATTCTCACTAGTGATGGCTGTGCTCAATCTGGTAGACCCCGAACTGCGCTCAGCGAGGTGGGATACCGTGACTGGTGTACTCACATTGTCGTACTCTGGTGAGCGTCTTTTCGATGCGAGCCGGGGCCCAGATAGACTAACCCAGGCTTTGGATAAAGCGAGAAGATGGGTGTCTCCCTCTGGTAGACCCTGAGCCGGTTCTCCATTCTTGGGAGGGGTACAGCGCTTGGTTATGCCCGCATTGTCGTACTCTGGAGACCGTCTTTGATGTGATCCGGAGGCCAGAAAGATAGACCCAGGCCTTGGACAAGGCGTGAAGATGGGCGTCTCCCTCTGGTAGACCCTGGGCGAAGGCCCTGAGAGGCGCGGTATACCAAGGGTATTGTACTTGTCCGGGTGGCGCGAGTGTTCGAGTCGTTGACGAAATTGTTCCCAACTGCAAAGCCAGTCTTTCTCGTTTTCTATGTCTGTTGATTGCAATCGTGTAGTGCCTGCATGTTCTATCACATTCTCTTCCAAACATTCTATCTTGTGACAGAGCGAACTTGTAACATGCGAAATATACTCAGGCATGTCGAGCTAACGAGGCCTGGTATGCAATGTCAGGGATTCTGAAGGGCGCAGTGAATGTCTTAACGGGGCAAAGTCCGAGCCTTACGGTTGAAACAAATTATTCGGTCCACGGTTCTACTACAAAACAATTCGATTCTCTGGAGCGAGTCGTGCGATATCTGGAATGGTTGAAGTAGAAAGTCAAAGATGAAATGTCACATTCCTCCATGGAAAAGAGGAAAAATGGGATGTACATGCGCTGAACGGAAAGATGGGTGGCCGGGAAGGAAGTTCCGGGAATGCCTTAGTCTTTTGATAGGTGTTGTACGCTATAGGGGGCTTGCACCTGGAATCTTGCTGTTTAAACGTCCACTTTAGGATCCGAGTATTCTCAGAACGAAGGGAAACGAAACTTGTCAAAAGGCTCCAAAATCCTTTGCCGACTTCTGAAGCAACTGCTCCTCGAATTGACTCAGACGAAAACTATGAGCTGTTCTCCGCACTGCTTCACGCTCTTTCGAAAACACCTTATCGGGTGCCACATTCATCGATACCTGAGTCAAAGCACTGGGAATGAGAATATCATCCTGAGTGGACCCGCTAGTCAAGAGAGACAGAAGACCAGCATTTCCAAAAAGGTTCAGGACATACCAGCTCAGAGCGCTCACATAGCTAACGTCGAGGTTTTGAGCACTTAGATCAAGTCCACTCTGCAACATCGATCTAAAACGTGGGGTCAAAGTGAATGGTAATTTGCAAACCGCAACACCCGCGAACGTATATCGCGCCCATGCTCCAAGGATCATTTGAGGCACGACATTGATTAGAACTGATAGCACTTGATTGGCAAGACTTTCTGGATTCATCAGCGGCGACATTGCGGATACATTTGTCGGTGGTTTGCGAAGTGGGCCGTCTTCTTTCACCATATAAAATCGACGAGCTTCATATTGAATGCGTGATATCGCGTGGCCGTTGGTTCGCAAGTTCTGGGCACGATGTAGGCGATTTGAATCGCGAGTCTTCATCAGACTTGTGGGAGGTTCGCTCAGTATCAGCTTCGATAGATTGATACGTAAAAGATTCATCAAGATGGTGACGATCGTTATCGGAAGCAAAACTTTTACTTGCAAGGAACGATCAAGCGGAACGTCTAATGTTTCTTCGCTGAAGGCCATTTCCAAATGGATTCGTAGTTAGCAGACGGGGTTTCACTCAGGAACACGATATCGAAGCCGAAGATCGTGCTCAGCTTCTGGATTACCCTTGTAATAGCGATGCGTAAACACCGAGTGAAGTATCTTGCAACCCAGATGTACAGCTTCGCTCTCAAATCTTCTTCAATCACGTTTTGAAAAAAAAATCGCAGCGCCAAATCCGCGTCTACTTCTTGGCCCGTTTAAAGTTCACCAAACTTCAACAAAAGCAAGAATGCAACACATGAAAATGCTTCCTCTTTCGCTCAGACTTCTTGCGACGCACTCAGTAATATAGTAACTCACAAATTCCTCCAGTCTTCTCACCACAGACTGTTAGCTGCTACCAACGATGGAATGAGATACCAAAGCTCCTACATCCCAACAATCAGAGTTGAGTAGCGATGTTCTTGATTTCGTTCGCAGATTGCTCCAGTACTTCTACCCAGTTAGATACATCACCAAGCTCCTTCAGTTCTTTAGTAAGTCGATCGAGAAGTGTGGTCCACTGATGGATTTGATAACCGTTAGAAGACAACAAACGCTCAATGTTTCGAAGCTCCGTTTCGATCTGGCGTTCTGCTTGATAGACCTGATCACAACAAGAAAGTGTTAGACAAGGTCGAGATATTGATTAGAATGAGTTCTGAATTAATTCATCTTAAGCTACCTCTTGAACATCTTCATTAATAACCTTGAGAAGAGCATCACTAAGATCGGAAGCTGCTTTTTGGACTGTTTGCGCCCCAGCACCTGAGTAGGGAATGACACTTTGTCAGACATAAGATGGCGATATTCCGCAGGAATTGGAAACGTACTTAACGACTGCTTTAACTCATTTTTTCTTCGCTCCGCCTCTCGAATGTGTACGGAAAGCATTTTACCGTGTTATTCTTGGAGCCCAAGCCACACAATATCAATCCGGTACGAATTCACTGTGGTAAAAGATGGAGTTTGAAACAGAGCAGGAAAGAGTGGCTATTCCGCGATATCGCTTATAGCAGCAGAGCCAAAAGCATCAAAGTCTATGAAATGGGCTGTTCTAAACATAAGGTTAACACTCTTCCCTTCCTCGAGAGCCTTCACAAGCAGTGCTCCATTGTCTTCTTCAAACTTGGGGCTGTTGGTGGTGCCATGAGAAAGAGTTACAATAATCTTACAGTAGAACCAGAAGGTACTGTAAGCTTTGGTTGAGCTGTATTGAGGTGTGGTAGCACTGGATCAAAATCAAGTGCTGTGGGTCGGCGCGTGGCCATGGGACGAAGAGAAACGATCATGTGCACAAAATTTCACATATCCGGTCACAACTCTTCCGCGTCGCTGGAGGAGCAGATATCGCTTTCGGGTTAGTTTGGTTGAGGTCAAACCACAGTTCCGGCCTTTCTCTTTTATCTATCCAAAAGAAGATATGAATAGAGTTTTGCTTGCGCATCTTAGTGCGAAAACGCTGAGAAGGTCAGCGCCGTCAAAATTGTTCCCGCTCTACGGAAACCCCCGGTATCTGTCCACAATCCCATCTGCGCACTCAACAACCACCTCAAATTTCTTATCAAACGTTGCGTACGCAGACGAAAAAACGGCAGACCACCGCGCTGCTCGCCCCGATTCTTCAAACAGTGTGGACCAGATTCCCAGTGTCACGGATCAGTCTCAAGCGGTTGATATAGCAACACTTGAAAATGTCAATGCTGCGACCGATGCCGTGGCAGCCACCGACGCGGCGATAACTGGTGCAGAAGTTGCTTCTTCATCGTTTTCTTTGTCTGACACACTATTGCAACCCGCGATCTCTCTGTTAAATATAACCCATGATGCAACAAATTTACCTTGGTACCTGGCGATAGCAGCTTCAACAGTTTTCATACGGACTATGCTACTCCCAGCCACAATAATGACAATGAAAAACTCTGCGAAGATGCAAGCGATACAGCCAGACATTATGGAGAAACGAGAAGAGGTAATGCAAGCCATAAAGACGGGCAATCGACCTCTAGCTAATCGTAAACAGCAAGAAATGCAAGACTTCA
The DNA here is from genome assembly GCA_030374735.1 of Gracilaria caudata. Taxonomy (NCBI): domain Eukaryota; phylum Rhodophyta; class Florideophyceae; order Gracilariales; family Gracilariaceae; genus Gracilaria; species Gracilaria caudata. Next base: position 14,995 of record JASCIV010000006.1, read on the forward strand.
TGAGAAACGCAGGTGTAGCTCCAGCAAAAGTTTTGATCGGCCCGCTCGTTCAACTTCCTGTTTTTATCTCGTTTTTCGTTAGCGTAAGACGTCTATCACAATCTGATCCGACTTTCGTCGGCGGTGGCGTTGCATGGTTTACCGATTTATCAGTGATGGATCCAACATACGTTTTGCCAGTAGTTTGTGGTGCTACTTTGCTCGGCATGACCGAATTTGGAGCCGATACGGGGTCAACGAAGATGTCTCCCCAAATGAAGAATGGAATGCGTATAGTTGCTGCATTGTCAGTACCTCTTACTTACTGGTTCCCAGCAGCAGTCTTCTGTTACTGGATACCGAATAACGTGTTCTCTGTGGTGCTTGGCGCAGCAATGCGCACCAAGAGCATTAGAAAAATGGTAGGCATTGATGTGAACCCTGCATCAATTCCAGGCACTCGCGCTGCAAAAGAGCGCGAGACAAAGATTGCTGTTCTCGCCCGAAAGGCCGGGGTGTCCAAGGAAATCAATGTTGAGCAAGTTCTCGCAAGCTATGGGAAACAACCTACAGCTCTAGGTGATGGGACGGTTGCCAAACCCGTCCTGTTCAAACAAAAACCAAAGAAGAAGATGAGTGTGGCTGCAAATTGAAGCGCAATTGAATGTCACCGTTTGACTACTCCAGAACGGATCTATTGCGTTTGATGTTATATGAGCTTTAAAGAACGGGCACTGCCTTGACTGCTTGCAAATGAGGAAGGGCCTGCACCCTTGTGTATACTGAGCTGGAGCCATGAACGGCTTTGAACGATTGTGTCACTTCAATTTGCACTGGTTCTATATTCTACCTCGCCTCAACATCTTCCTCGGTCCCATCGCAGTGTACTCCATCGTCGACATAGAGCACACCCGCGTTTAACAGATCGCGCAGGAGTTTTTCAAACGATGGCTCAGCGCGACAGAGCTCGGCATATTCGACAGCATTTCGGCTTCGTCGCCCGCAGATGAAGGTCGCCCAGTCAACGTTTTCCGCATGCCATTCTTCTCCATCGATGTACATACAGCACCTTTCTGCAGCACAATCGTAAATGAATATAGAACCTTCCCTCTGCCTTACGGTGAGATCATTGCCAATCTCAACAGAGTTCTTGATAGCGTTCAGCATTTGCTCTACTTCGCTTTCCTCAGGTATTTGCTCTCCTTCACTTGGCTCTCCAAGCTGGCTTAGGTGCGTGGCGAACCATCTACGAAACTGTTGCTTTGTGGCGTGGTCTTCTCGCAGCTTGGAAAACAATTTGTCGAAGGCATTCTGAACTGCAGCATCAGTCAATCTCGCGGGATCTGATATATTTTGCAGCAAATGGTCACCATCTTCATGCAAGAGTTGTTCCCACAGCTGTTGTTCCTGTACAACATTCGTTACCCATGCAGACATTAAACTGGCTATGGAAGGTGCTCGGAAGCCAATACTGTACGTGATACAATCATCACTGAGACTAATTCCGTGATGAGGAAAGCGCGGTGGAACGTAAAGCGCATCACCAGGTTCCAAAACCCACTGCTCATCTGGCTGAAAGCCACCTCGCAATATCCGAACGTCTAGGTTCGGTACCAGCTGTTCTTTCTGCTCGCTAATAGGTGTATATGCAGTCTTCCACAACCTAGTTCCAGACGTCTGAAGAAGGAAGACGTCATAATTGTCCACATGCGGACCAACACTACCACCGGTGGGCGCATACGAGATCATGACGTCATCAAAGCGCCAGTTAGGAAGAAAGGCAAAGTTGTCAAGAATATCAGCCACTTGAGGGACGCCGTGGTTCACGCGGTCGACCAGTAGCGTCCAGTGTTTCTCTGGGAGAGTGGCGAAATGGTCGGGTGAGAACGGACCGTGTTCCAATGTGTATGGCCCGTGGGTTTCGCCATCGCCGCGACCGCGAATGATGCGGGACGGAAGGTCACACGATAAGGCGGCGAGCTCATCGGGGGTTAGGGAGTGCACAGGGAGGAGGTTGCGAAGGAGGTGGGGTTTTCTGCCCCATATGGTTCGCAAGAAGAGCGCTTGTTCGTAACGCGAAGTGAGGAGCGGGTGTGCTGTCAAGGTGCAGGTGGAAGTTCGTTTTAAGCGACGGGGGATTCTGCACGCTAATGGGCGGATGAGATTGACGAAGGCGCCACTGGGAGGTGGTGCCGTGTGGCCCATGAAGCCGTCATCACGAACACGGAAAGCCCTTCGATGGCGAATGCTTGGCTGCCACCTTCACAGTTCACCTCCACTGTGCATGCGCATTGCGAATCGACATCCTTTCGAGTGGGGGCTTGTGCCACGTTACCACGTATGCTACGTAATACGAGCGCGCACCAATCACCGCGCGCCAAATTCGCCAGGCTGCTGCAGGCCATTCCTGGAGGCTCGTGTGCACATGTGCGCGAGAGCATACTGCATCGACCAGCGCAAGCGCGGACAGCGCAAGCGCGCATGACACGGTCCGTCGTGTAAACGCTACCGTTGTACCGTCGTATGCAATCCATCCGCCATATCTAGCGTCTCGACTGTTGACCCTCCGTCCCATAGTGCGCTCCCCGCTCGCGCCGACACACATCAACGTCGAGATTCGCCAGGCACCCGTGCGCGGTGCTTCTCCCTCACGTTGCGCGACGCCTTCTCTTCTCATCCGTGTTCTCAGTTTCTCGTGTGAGCCCTTACGTTTTGCTTGAGTCACTCATTACGTCGCGCGTCTTGGCCGCACCAGTCTCCACTCACCATGGCACGTCGTAACTCTGGACGTTTTGTCATCTCTTGTTTTCCGCAGCCTGTTCAACTTGACCCCCACTTTGCGGAGAAGACATGGCAAACGCTTGAGCATGCCATCAATGAGATTAACAAACGCAACATTTCCAACCTTTCGTTTGAGCAGCTTTATCGCTATTCGTACAACATGGTACTTCACAAGCACGGCGACTATCTGTACGATGGTCTTACTCGCCTGCAAACTGATCATCTCATCGCAGTTGCAGATCTCATCAAGCGCACCGAACCCCCCGTCTTTCTGTCAGAGATAAAGCGCCAGTGGACCTGGTTTGAAATCAGTCTCTCACATGTGCGCGAGGTTTTGATGTACATGGATCGTCACTATGTCAAACCGAAGAAGAAGAAGAACGTACATGAGCTAGGGCTTGCCCTCTTCCGCGACGGAGTCGTCCGTCACCCGTCCATTCTTCCACGTTTATCGGAGACTCTCTTGGCGAGCATCGATAAGGAGAGAAATGGAGAACCTATTGATTACTTGCTTGTCAAGAGCATTACAAGAATGCTGGCCGAACTGGGCGTAGACGACGACGGCAAATCTGTTTACGAGACCGTTTTTGAAGATGGCTTTCTTGAGCGCACACGCCAGTTTTACGCCCGAGAAGCCACTCTATATCTCTCGGAAACAACATGCTCTGAATATTTGCGAAAGGCTAGTCAACGCATCAATCAAGAGCGTCTGAGAGTTGAATGCTATTTGGAGCCCGACACCGCACCAAAAGTACGTCGCGTTGCAGAGACCGAACTCATATCCAAGTACATGGACAAACTTATCAACATGGAGAACTCTGGTCTTATCTGGATGTTGCGTAACGACAAAATTGAGGACCTTAAGCTCATGTACACTCTTTTCAAGGGCATTAAACACGGTGAAGAGGAGGTCCGCCATAACCTCAAAGAAGAAGTCCTAGAAAGAGGAACTAAAATTATCCAGAATACCGAAAACGTTCGCGATCCTATTGCTCTGGTCAACGCTATCCTCATGTTAAGGGAAAAATACGACAACATTGTCAACACTGCGTTTACGACTCCGGCCGAGAAGGCTCCGCAAGCCTCAAACCCTGCAGGTTCAGCCATGACTGCTAGATATTTCTTAGAACAGCTGAACAATGGGTCCAGCAGCGATGCAGTGAATGGCGCCCAAACACGGCATGAAAGCGTTCCTGATAAGCGCTTCGTTTCTGCGGTCAATGATGCATTTGAACGGTTTGTAAACGGCTTCAGCCGATCTGCCGAATACCTTTCGCTCTATGTAGACAAACTCTTGCGGAAAGATTTCAAGGGACTAACTGATGATGAGATCGATGCCAAACTAGATGCTGTCATGGCACTGTTCCGGTATCTAAGTGACAAGGACGTTTTTGAACGATACTACAAGCAGCATTTACAAAAGCGACTGCTTTATTCCCGATCTACCTCATCTGATGCGGAACGGAGTTTCATCACCAAGATGAAGACCGATTGCGGGTACTTGTACACTTCGAAAATGGAAATCATGTTCAACGATATGAAAACTAGTGACGAAAGCACATCACAGTTTAGGGACAAAGTGGCTCAGGAATCTATTGAAATGCGAGGAATAGATTTGAAGGTGTTTGTGCTCACCACCATGAGTTGGCCGGTGCCTCAAACACCAGCTGTGAATCTCCCAGAAGATGCTGTACACTGCGCTTCTAAGTTTGAGGAATTCTATTACCAAAAGCATAACGGACGACGACTGACATGGCAGCAATCTCTCGGAACGGCAGAGATACGTGCTAGGTTTGGCACCCGTGTATATGAGCTCTATTCGGTGTCGGCCTATGCTATGTGCATCCTTTTGTTATTTAACTCGAATGACAGTCTTACATACAAAGAAATCGCTGACGCTACCCTCATCCCTGAATCAGAGCTTGTGAGACACTTACAAAGTCTTTCTCTGGCGAAGCACAAGGTCTTGAAGAAAGAACCTCGGGAAAAGGAAGTGAAACCAAACGATAGATTCATGTTCAACTCTGATTTTCAAAGTCGAAGCAGAAGAATCAAGATGCAAGTCGTCACAGCTCAGAAAGAGAACGAAACTGAGAGAAATCATACGCGCTGTCGCATCAATGCCGACCGCGGTCCTGTGATAGATACAGTTGTCGTGCGCATCATGAAGCATCGTAAGACTTTGGAGCACAACAGACTTATAGCTGAAGTCACCCGAGAATTAGAATCAAAGTTCGAGCCAAACACTCAAGAGATCAAGAAGAGAATTGAAAGTCTTGTAGAGAGAGAGTACTTGGAGAGACAAAAGGACAAGAGGCAGGTGTATCAGTATGTGGCGTAGTTGAACGACGAGCGCTTTCAGATTGAATTGCCTATCATGGGAAAGGATGGGAGTCGTCTGTCATGTCTGTGTATGTTCTTTACGTTCAAAATAAGCGGACAGGGGTGTAACTAGTCAAGAGCACGGGATGCCTTGGTTATGGGAGAGCGGGCGGGTACAGCTTGTCGTAAAACCCAACATAAATATGTAAACGCTTGCTGCCAAAACAAGTACTGGTCGACGTCTGAGCTGTATTGGCGTTGTTTGAGGCTCATTTCTAGAGCGAAACTCATAAAAAGAAACAAACACAAGTTAATAGAAGCTCAAAGCCAAGCTGCTTATGAGTCAAGGGATAGTTTCTCAACGTTTTGCTTGAGTTGTTCAGTTTCATCTTGGGGATTGTCACTCTCCTTAGTGCAGGCTTCTGGGGCTTCCAAGGAGTCCAGATAGTCATAGACTGATTGACTCTCAGAAATGCCAAAGGCGAAGCGTGTGGATTCTCCCAGTCTAACCCATTGAGGGACACTAAGAAGAACCTTTTCGAGACCAGAGAAGTCCGCTGTTAACTCTGTTAATAAATGAGTATCATTCAGATGCACTTCCTCGGCATCTTCCATAGGACGAATCTTGGCAGCTTCTTCGAAATCCACTCCACTATCTTGATTCTCATCACTCAATTCCGCCTCGCGGTATCGGTACTCGTTTGACCCGAGATTTTCATTGAGTCTACTGCCCCGGTATGATGCCTTCTTCGAACCTCCTCGCCCGCCTCGCCCGCCTCGCCCGCCTCTACCACCACGTCCACCACGACCGCCACGTCCACCCCTTCCACCGCGTCCCCGGTTCTCACGCCGGTCACGTGCATGGCCTCGGCTGCGAGCAGACCGCCGACATGGACCAGAAAGCAAGTCCGTCTCCATCAGATGCGAGAACCTCTGCAGATGGCAATGTTCCCAACGATGCCTCACGTGTGAAGATCTACAGTCCCATTTCTACAGGTAGAACGCTACCGTTGGTAGCCCTCACGGCTTGTACGACGGTAAAACCCTGTAGCTTGCGTTCTACCCTTCGTACCTTCGTACCGGCGGTAGCCTTCTAAAACAGATCTTTTGAAGATTTTGAGTTGCGTCTAGATGGCACGTTTCACTGTTCCCGTTCGTTCGTTCGTTCGTTCCCGTTCGTTCCCGTCTCCCAACCGGGAAAGCTGACTTGTAGCCTTGCTTTTGTGTGACTTTGGCCCAATCGACGAGGATTTTGGACGCGTACTCTTAAAGAAGTCTACTCAAAAAGTTTGTCCACAAAGGGGTTCCTCAAAGGAAAGCAATTTTGGGTACTTCGCAGAAGTTTGAAAGGATCTTTGCCCATACTTTGAAGGATCCTTGTGTTGAAGAGGCCAGTTCATTGGCTGAGTAGTACAACGGCTCATCGCTAAGGAGGCCTGAGCTATTTTAAAACGGAACGTCACAACCCTTTTGTATTCAGGTTCCCAAGACTCAATGATCAGCAGCACCCATGTGTGGAATATATGCAGAGTTGATTCATACCGACATTCCTTCCTTGCCAGGATGGAAGTTCTGGACAGGCACCACCCAGCAGTTGAGTAGCACTTCAGAAGTTTCGAATTCACCACGTTATAAAGCGGTCCGACGTGCATTGGATCGACGTGGACCAGATTTTCAAAGCACAGATGTCTTTACCGTAGATGAATCATGTACCTTACAAATGATTCAAACTACTCTCTCTCTTCGCGGATCTAAGAACAGAGCAGACTCGTTGAAAGGCAAAAACAGACTTCTATTCAACGGGGAATTGTACGGTGGAATACCTGTGGGTGAAGACGATTCTGACACTCAAAGTCTTTTTGAGCACTTGAATGCCAGAACCTCGACACATCCATTAATCCCAGAGATCTTGGATGGACTGAAGGGTCCATGGACAATTATTTACTGGCATGCCATGACTAAACGGCTGTACTTTGCTAGGGATTGCATCGGACGACGGTCACTGCTTATGAAAGTGATCCCGGGGAAAAAGCTCATCTTGAGCTCGGTGTCCCCAGAACCACATGCTACGGGGTTTGTTGAAGTTCCTCCGGCCGGGGTGGCGTACATCGATGTTTCTGATGCACCAAAATTTGGACTGTACGAGAGAGAATCTCATTCTGTTATACCTTGGCGTGCTTCATCTTTGCTTAAATGCAATAAAGGCAATGAAGTTGGTTTACTCAGTGGAAGCGATATCAGCATGTACGTTTCTTTTCTTCCAAAAGAATGGCTACGAAGCAAAGTACAGCAAACCTACGCCAAACCACTGACACAACCAGAGTCCGCGCAGAGATTCGTTGCTCTTTTCAAGCAAAGTATCAGGAGACGTATGGTGATCAATATACCACCAAATCACAACCTGCCCAGGTTCGCTGTTCTTTTCTCTGGTGGAATCGATTCTATGTTCCTGTCTGTCATCCTCGAATCCTGTCTCCCCGAAAAAGAACCGCTACAACTCATAACTGTTGCGTTTGGTAGAGATACAGAATCCATCAACCAGTGTCCGGATCGCATCACAGCCTTGCACGGATTTCATGAGCTGCAAGAGATGTGCTCTGGAAGGAGAACAGTGGAATTATTATGTGTAGATGTATTTCCTGAGCAAGCAGACAATGTGTTCGAAAACAGTGTGCGTCGTCTTTTACATCCCTGTGACCAGCTCATGGATGCCTCTATAGGTACTGCTATTTGGCTCGCGTCCAAGGGAGTTGGATACAAAATTGTCAGTGGCAAGGAAAGCTCTGGTGAAATCACCCAAACTTCGGCAAGAGTCTTGTTTAGCGGCCTTGGCGCCGATGAGCTGATGGGCGGATACAAAGGTCGGCATCGCACAATTTTCCGAAGCGAAGGCATAGACGGTATTCTTCGAGAGATGGACGCCGATTTTAGCAGGTTGTGGTTTCGAAACCTAGGACGTGATGATCGACTTATCGCGGATCATGGAAGGGAGGTACGTCACCCCTTCCTTGATGAAGATCTGGTGGAGTTCATCACACAATTACCGTTAAAGGAACATGTCTGTGATCTCTCGAAGCCCGATGGAGTTGGTGATAAACATTTGCTTCGAAGAGCTGCAAGAATGGTCGGAGTTTCGGAGGCCGCTGCATCGCGTAGTAAGCGAGCGATACAATTTGGATCGAGAAGTCGACACGTTCTCGAAAGGAAGAAAAGAGGCTCAGACCGCCAACCAAATGCTCTTCAAAACAACGACCTCTGTGGGTAGAAATCACATGCACAGCCTCTATACAAAAACTGAAAACGAGCGAACCGGGGGGCAGAAGTACACATCAGCCCTTTCCGCGAGCTCTTCGTTTTCCGACTTCAACAACGAATGCCCTCCGGCGGCAACAGCTCCCGCGGAAGAGGTTGCCATCGCATAAACGCTTGACGTAGAAGACGATATTGTATCGAAGGTCTGGAAGCTGATGTCACATCTCTGAATGCATCTGTCCTCAGGAGATGAGCCGGCGCCAGTAATGTCAGAACCCCCGCAATAAAAATAACCGTCAGCAAACACAATCGCTTGTGGACAGAAAGGAACCTTAGTAGAAGCTACTGTCGAGGCTGTTGGCAGATGAAAAGAAGTCAGATTCTTGTCACTGTCTGCGATCATGACGAAGTTCGAATCTCCATTTAAGGCCAGGGCGGATATGTATGCCTTTACAGGCCCTTGGTACTGATGCTCCAAAGAGTATATATGTACCAATGGTCTAGGCATCCGTATGTCGAAATGCCGAATCATGCAATCATTGCATCCCTTTGAGAAGGAAGAGAACATGTTAGAAATGCCTGTGATCAAAGATATGAAAGTTGACAAAACTTACTGCCAGAAATACGCCGGGATCTGCGCTGGTAGCTATGCAATGAGGATATGCGAGCTTTCCAATGCTTTCGCCGATCTGAAGGAGCTTCTTTCCACCGTCGATGACTTTGACGAAAGTTCCTTCCCCTGTGGCTGCCAGAACGGCTGTAGCTTCCGAATGTTGCCCGAGGGCCATGACAGCGTTTACCTGCAGACCGCCGAGCAGAATAAGCGGAACAATGTTTTCACCAGAATCATTGGCAAGGATGGGGCTGATCAGGCGGTTCCAATCAAAGCAAAGAAGGCCACTGTCAGTGGCGGCATAGAGGTGGCGCTGAGTTATCTCAATTCCGTTGATTGAGCCGTGTTTGGACAAGTCCTGAACAGCAGATTTTTGAGGTGTGAGCGGTGAGGTGTAACAAGAAAGCGCAATGGAGGAAAGAGAGAAGATCTTTAGGAGGCCGTTTGTTGTTCCCGCGGCAAGGAAAGACCCAGATGGGTCGAATGCTAAAGCAAACACAAGCGTAGTTGAATCAAAAATGCGACGGTGCAAGTACTTTCTGTACGCGTCAACGTCGAAGAAGCCATTGTCAAATACCAGTTTATGATCAGTGTGCATGTGAGGCTTTTTGGTTGTCTGCATATCCGGCGCAGGTTGTAAAGTTTAAAGAGTGAGCCTCTCTATCGCCGTTCAGGGGTTGAAACAAAAGCGTACGAGCTACTGCGTCGATGCGGTGCTGGAAAGTGTGGCGAATGACTGTAGCATACTGCAGCAGATGCGATGAACTGGTGTCTCCTATCCGAGGTACGCGGACGCGGTGCAGAACTGTGTGTTTGGAAGGTGACTATGAGCGGAAGCGCTTAGACTCGAACGACGGTGCTGGTGATTGCGATGTTGTGATGGACACGCTTTTCACTACCCTTATCGGTACGACGGTAATACCAAGGACATCATGCACATGATGTGCTACGGGGTTGGAGGTTTGACGGAAGCAGATGCAGTATATCTACGAAGGGTAGCTCCCTTATCGGGCAAAACCCCTCAGAAAGTTATCGAAAATTACGATGACTTGACATTTGGCGCGTCCACGTGGCAGGCTGGCCACGCTGACGTTGGAGACGTCTGCAAAAGTGCAAACGCAGGTTTTGGCATACCAACAACTGCAGCAAATGAAAGGCCCCTCGTTTTTGGACATCCAAAACGTTTGATTTCGTAAAACGTTCACTTCAGCTCAACGGTTGAGCCGATGATTAGATTGCGCGCTCGGCGCCGTCCACGCCAGGATGTTGAAAGCGTTTACGGGTTCGCGTGAAGCGTGTGCCAGCTGCATGCGACTGGCGCTGAGCGCTTGGAAGGCAGCGCCGAGGGATGGTTTCTTCGGGCACACATGACGGCCGATCAGCACAGCTGCGCACACGATGGAGGCGACGCAAAGGGCCTCGTTGATAATATGGATGGCACGGAGCAGGATCACGACGCTCTGTTTTCAAATGAACAGAGCCGCATACACGTTCGTATTCGGAGGCAAGTGGCAGCGACTCGCTTGAGACGCGATGCCCCAGCGCTTGGGTTCAAATCTCAAAACGACGGGACGCATGCAAAGGTAGAGTAGATAATTATGGACGACAGAGTGACTTTGAGGGCTTTGCTTCTGATATTCGATACGAAGGTAAAATAACATATCTACAAAGATACCCTTTACCCTTGTACCTTCAACAGTGGGCGTCTCCCAAAAATCAATAAATTTTCAAATCGCAAACCGAACATATGTATTGCCGATCAAAATCTGTTTTGGGTTTTTGGGAGACGCCCAAGGAGCAAAACTCAAATTCGTGGGATCGTAATGCAGTGCCACACCGCATATGCGTTTTCATGTACTATATTGCAAGCATGGCCAGACATCGGACATGATGTCTGGTCATGCTTGAACACCTCCGCACCGAAGGCAATGATTGGCCGCAGGCTGCGGCGCGTAGCTAAAAACAGCTTGCTTCTCGCACTCTCGCGCAACATACTGTAAGCGTTATTGATTACCAGGAAACCCGCGCGCGCGTCAGCGCGTGACACGCACGCGCCACCACAAATGTGCCACACTTCCAGGTCTGAAACACCCCGCGCCAGATGCGACTGAAAATTCGAGCTCGTAAAGAGGAAGCTTCCTCCTCGAACGTGACCGGCGCTGAGCACTTGGGAGGCAGAGCCGACGGATATCATACTTTCTTCGGCATACATGACGGCTGCTCAGCTCAGCTGCGCACACGATCATCGTGATCATCACGATGATCGTGGAGGCGGCGCAACGCTCCGCGTTAACGATATGGATGGCCCGAAGGAGGATCACGACACACTGCTCACAAATAAACAAAGCCCCATGACTCATGGCTTCATTGGGCTCTGTAGCGTGACGAGCGCACTCACCGCTGTACGTGTAGCTAAAAGTAACCTACCAAAAGTACACGTACACTGTGTGCCGCAATCTTCGATACCACGCGTGTGCAAAGCATGCTCATGATGTGATACTCTCACGCTTGCGCCCCAAGGAGAATCCTTCATGCTTGCGGAAAACCCTCTTAACCCTTTTATGGTCGTTCTGTAGCTATAATATAACCCTATGCGCCGCTGCCTCGATGCGCTGCTGCAAAGTGCGGCGAAGCACTGCGGCATGTGCTGCCACTGCAAGAAATGCGATTACCTATTTGCGCACTTTGTACGGAAGCTTTCTCTTCGAACTCGTGTGTCCTAGCGGAGTGCGTTCGCCAGCTAGGCCGTCCCCAGCGCACGCCGAACAACTGACGTAGCCATTGCGAAGGCATCGATTACACACGCCGTCGTCGTTCAACTCAGAATTGGCCGCATCGCCCCACACCTGCTTCGCCCTGAGCACCTGAGTGACACTCTTGCCCCCAATCATGCCGTCCTTATCCACTTGCGCCTCGTTCACACCATCCTCCACGTTACCCAACTCCGCGCCGCCGATCGCGAGCGCAATCTTCTTCTTGCTCGCCATCATACGTTTTGTAGTGTGCTGCCGCCCCCGGTGCCGTCGCACAGGGAGCACGTCACCTTGCCGCTTCCGTTGCACACGCCGCAGCGTGAACGTGCGCTGCAGTTGCGAGCGTTGTGGCCTGCCTGTCCGCAGATGCCGCAGCGTTGCCTGTACCATACAGACTGGGGCACCGGACAGCTGCGCACGTTGTGACCGACCTTGCCGCACTTGGAGCACCGATACGTACGCCGGTCGCTTGTGCTCCGACACGTGGAGCTGGCGCGCGCGGCGGGCGCCCGCGCGGACGAGGTGGGCGGGTGATGTGTGAAGGAAGCAGGCGGACACATGGAGTTTGCGGTGCGGGGCAGTGCGGCTGATGCAGTTGAATAGAAACGAGCGTTAGGATAAGTGCTTTCATAGTGGCTCCACTATAGTGGAGTACCACTTGCACGCTTGGCCGCGGACAGCGGAGTTGTAATCATGATATGATCCTTGGGGTGGGAGAGCAACTTCTGAGCTCTCTAGCGGGAAGAAGTCGATCTTGATGCAATGGCATACCTGGTTTGTCGTGCTAAAAGGGCTACACGTTTGGCACAAGACTTGACAACTTATGTACGTCTGTTAGTCTTTACCGGGGGGGTTGCGGTCATAACCTTCGGTACTTTCTGAAGCGGAGTGGCGTGGCTAATCAATACCTCGCGTAGAAAGGCTATGCGATGCTCCAATCCAGTCTCGAGTTTGTTTGTTGCCGTTGCTTCCGGATTAGCCTTCGGCCTTCTCAACGCACAAAGTAGGTGAACATACTGTACCCACCGGAATCCACGTGCTTCCAATGGCGCAAAATCTGTGGAAGCGACGCGAGTGGCGCAAATGTTAGCCGATCAGCGCAGCTGCGCACACGATCATCGCCAAGATGGCGACGGCGCAGAGCGCTTCGTTTAGCGATGTAGATGGTATGCACGTGGATCATAATGATGATTCAACATGTCAATGGTTGCAAAAAATAGCAGTTCCAGAAACCCGGAGGTGGTTGGCAAACCCTCGCGCGAGCACAGAGAATGCAGCTGCCTTATTCAAGGTGCTGTTGTGTACCAATGAAGACAACTCATACTAAACTCTGGGAAAGAGCAAATCGCATTCGCCTTACTTACTGTACCATCTTCCCTCTCGATACTAATACTCAACGTTGTGCGCGGCAAGACTGTATGCCTCTTCCAACGAAAGGCACAATGAGCTTGAACGGTGAGTGGGATGGCATCCGATGCCGGATTGCATCCGATGCGATCCCAAGCTCCAGTCGTACTTCTCATATATCGAATAACGAGCGTGTAATAATATTACACACTGTGTATTATTCGGCTACTCTTGGTCCACCTGATTCCCTCCATGTTGTTCCAAAGTTAATCACGGTACAAGGGTACTTTGATGGTAGACGGGCTCCTGATCCACATCATGATGCTTTACACTGAGAAGTTCGACCGTCTCAACTGATGGATGTACACGTACATTATTGCATTCTGCGCCTTCGGCTATAATGACCATGATGGTAACATTAGCCAAGACACGGAATGCAATAATGTCCCTGTACAAGCGTACTTGTAATTTTGATACTCAACGTTCCATCAATCCAGGGGAAAGAGCTTTTCTGCTTCGTTGACTCATGCCGAGAGACACATATATATATCTCCCGCAGGGTTGACTCGAGATTGTGCAGAAGAATTCTTACCCTGTGTCGCATGCAACTCTCTAACCCTGCAGAGAAGCTAAGGAGCAAAATGATGTCGCAGACAAGGCCATGCTTCATTTCCTTGACACCCCCTGGTCGTCTACAATCTTCTCGTGGATGTGTCCTTCTCCCGCTCCGTTCCCCTCAAAAGCCATTTCTACGCCGTCTGCCACCTCCGACAAAAATGATCGTGAGACCGGAATCTGACGGACCTCCCTCGCTCACCGATTACATGGATCCCACAATTCGTGAAAAAGGAAAACACGGAGAGCCGATCACCATAGCCACCGGAAGAGCAAGTCTGAAGGATGGCAACTCTTACGAAGCTACAGAGCTTGCCATAGAAACAGAAAAAAACCAACAGACCTGACCCAGATTTTGTTCACGTCACGTTTGGACCGTTGCTAGATCCAAGTCAGGTCAAGGAGGCCCTCGCCGAGCAATTGAAATGTGAGCGCATACTCGCCAGGTCAGTTGACAAGAAGGGCTCATCAGACGTGGTGGAGATCATATTTCTCAAGAGCAATGATCCATGTGCGTTTGGATTCGGGAGTGCAACTGAATCTGTTATGGTGGACATCAGCACAGCTCTCGAGAAAGCGGCCAGCAGCGCCGCACGTGAAGCGCTGGGACAACTTGCCACGCCCGACGTCTGTACGTTTTTTATCTATGCCCATACACCAGGAGGATCTGATGCAGCTCGACGCGGTTTTAGAGCAGTTAGCCCTGATGTCATCGCTTATGGGGGCCCGGCGCTGGCTGTAGATGGAAGCTGGAGCTTGTGGAGTGAGAGTGACGTCACTGTCGATCCTGAAGATGAACAGAAAGTTTTTTGTGTCGCAGTTTGTGGATCCCTATCGTATTTAATGTCTGCAGTTATTAAAAACTGGGTGCAACCAACATATACAGAAGCACTTTCGTACTTGAAACCTAAGTACGTCGGGGATGCAGAAATGGATCTGCTTGTTGCCATTCGTTACAATGACTGGAAGAAATTCAAATGGTGCATCGAGGAAGAAAACGTTCATGTTGACTTCAAATGGACTCACAAACAGAATCAAACTCCTCTCCTTGCGGCTTGTGCCAGGTTGAGAACAAAAATGGTGAGCTATTTATTGAGCAGAGGAGTCAACGCTTCGCATCGAAATGATAGCGGCTACACGGCAGTGATGTACACCAAAATGCTTTCGGATTACGATGAAAAACTCGTCCGAAAACAATTAACCATGCTGGGGAATGCGGGAGTTGAGATGAAACTCAACGATAGTGAATTGTGCAAGATTCAAAGGGTTGTACGGGGACGTATTATTGAGTAGCATAATCTGAAGTCAAAAACAATACTGTGAGTCTTATTTAGTACAAGGGTATGGGCCGCAGCAGTGAACCCGTAACAAAATTAGTTCCCGAAATAGTGCGGCCAACACTGTGAGCCTCACTAACAGGTTAATCAAAGTTTTCGCGAGCACCCCGTCCTGGACCGCACGGACTGAGGCTCTGGACAGCGGCGCACATTGTGGCCGACCTTGCCGCACTTGGAGCAGCGATACGTGAGCCGGTCGCCGGTGCTCCGCCGCTCACACATGGAGCTGACGCGCGCGGCTGGCGCGAGCGCCGACGATGTGGTTATGTGATGCGTGAAGGATGCAGGCGGACACATTGAGTTATTGGGTTTACGGTGTGGGGCGGTGTGGATGATGCAGATGAGTGAGAAACAAGCGCTGAAATGGGTGTTTTGTAGTGGAGTATCGCTTGCGCCCTTGGCACGGACTGGAGAGTTGTCATGCTGCGGTGGGAGTGCAAAGTTAATGCGCTGGCATACCTGGTTTGTCGTGCTAAAAGGGTTACTCGTTCGCCACAAGACTTGATAACTTATGTTCGTCTATTAGTGTTAACCAGGGGGCTAAGAGGGATACCGCCGTACCCTTCGTGTATGGTAATTTTGTGCGGTACAGTTGCGTGGCCAACCAAACTCTGTCATAGCAAGGCTGTGCAATGCTGCCGATCCAGATCTGGAGTTTCGCTTGTTGTTGCTTCTGATAAGCCTATGGTAACGATTAAGCCCTCTCAAGCCACAATGTGCCTTCATAGATAGATGAACCTACTCACCAAACTCAACGTGATTTCAATGGCACAAAATCCGTGGAAGCGGCGCGAGTGGCACACGTGATAGCCGATCAGCGCAGCTGCGCACACGATCCTCGCCAAGATGGCGACGGCGCAGAGCGCTTCGTTTAGCGATATGGATGGCATGCACTGAAGATAAGGAGGGTAATAATCGTGACCTATAATCCTTTGTGTTTGAGTGACGGTTCTTGCGTTACAGTACCTTCAAAGGTGCGTTACGTTACCTTACCTTGGAAGGCGGCTTTTCGGAGGTAACGCCGCCCTCATCCGTGACCGCACATCAACTTCGGAGTCCTAAGATGTAACGTTTTATGTTTTTAGAGCGCTGCTCGGCGATTGACAACAGCTTAAGCTTTCCGCTCGCACTGCGAGTGGTACAACGGGAGTCTAGTGACGAGACGTACATAGGAATCGTCACTAGAGATGGAAGGCATGCAGGGGGATCATGAGGGAATGCTCGCAAATAAACTGAGCCCCAGAGACCAGTACGTGGTTGGCAAGGACTCGCCAGAGCACAGAAAAGGCTCCTACTGAGTCAGTAGTACTGACGTGCTGTAGCAGTGGAGACGAGTTAATTCTGCTTTCTGGATCGAGTGACGGTTCTTGCGTTACTGTAGCTTCGACGGGTGGCGTCACAGAGGTAAGAGAACGCCTCCCTCATCCGTGACCGCATATCAACTCTTGACTTCGAACAAAATTTGTGTTTTTAGCGCGCTGCATCATGATGAGGTACAGTCGTACCTTCAGTACCTTCGGCGGCGAATGTTGGCCGCCAGAATGCAATCCGTGGCGCCACTTACAAGATTCATCAATAATTGCGCCCTCTACGGTTTCTTCTTCGTTTCAAAACTCGCACGCAGCGTCTATCTCACCGTCCTCCGTGCGTTACGACGCGATACGGCGCGTGTGTATAAAAGCGCCACACCGGAAGCTTTTCGAGCACATCACCCAAACGTAAAGGCGTAAGAACTCCTCTTTGCTCTGTTGCCTTTCCACTATCGCCAACCCTGCCTCAGATGCCCCCTTTCGCAACTTCGATCATGTTCTTGTCCGCCGCTCCAATCTCTTCGCATCGCACTCCTCTCGACCAAGGCACTATGGTGAGCATGGCTTTCGCCAACGGCGACCGTGCCCACGAGGCTGCAAAGCTCATCAAAACTAATCAGTCTCTACCCACAGATTCTTACATCGGTACACAATCATCTCAGGGACTGGCAACTCTTCGTTTGGACTACTCGCCACGTTTGTTGATCCGCAAAAACTTTGAGCCCATCTCGTCTTAGACACACGCCCATCTACGGCATTGCAGCGAGTCAATGTGGCTTGCTCGCCTTCCGTTTGCACCTTCCTCGGGCGCAGTCTACGCCGGCTGGCTACTACAACGCCCAATTTCTATTGCCCTATGTCATTGAAGAGTCCTCTTTCTTGCCGCATAGAGTACCGTCTTTTACTGGCAAACTGCAGAACATTTGGTGAAAAAGCGTAGTCCAAAAGAAGTCTCAGAACACCGGATATAGCTCAGTTGTTTTACAGTTCTAAAGCCAGAAGTGTAACGCAACCGAGTTATATCCAGTGCTCTGGACTGGCTCAATGCGAAACATCTCTTTGTGAAGTTTGAAATTGATCTAGGCGGCCGAAAAGTTTTCCAATACCTGCAAAAGTCACACTTACGTTGAAAGATGTGAGTACTGGGTTTCCCGTATACGAAGCAATAGCGGACGCCTTTAATGAACGGATTGACTATGCACGAGAGGCAAACAACTGCTAGCGCCTTGCAGACGACTGCAAAGAAAAGCCGAGAGCTCGCACATAGTGGTTCCGAAAGAGCATTTTCAGTATTTAACTACCATCGCTCCTTTCTTACTATACCGGTCAGACATTGAGGCAACTGGAAAAGAGTCCAAGAAAGTCTTGGCGTGATTTTTCACTTATTGTCAATCGATTCGGGAAGGCCTTCCTCCGTCATGTGTTAGCTTTTCCTTTTTACAGCTCCGATCTTGATCCAGGAATTTTAGCGATCGGTGCAAATGACACAGTTGCACACAATGACTTTGGAATGATGGAAGAGTTTTGTTCTTCGACGTCAAGAACTCTTAGTACATAATTTGCTTGGTTTTGTTGATAAAGAAGCACAAATGATTACAAGTACCCTCTTAGATCCCGGCATCTTGGCCATACCGCCTGACCCTTCTTCTATTCGTCGTGCGTTACAATACTTTCTTATTGTCACCAGATCTCGTCCAACTCGAGAGCAGACCATTGCTTCGATGAGTGAAGATCTGTACGCCATGACGCGAGACACGCAGTTTAGGATACCAGTCGCAAGTGCCTTTTCTTTCACGAGCGGTTTCCAATTTGGAGGTTTTGCAGAGAGCATTGAAAAGGACTTTAGATTTGTGGAAGCTGCTCTTCCTGTGCATATGAATATTTGGGCCAACAAACTGGCAACATCAACTCTGTGCGGTAGTTGTTTGGCTTGTTTGGCTCTCTTGCGGCTTGCCTGATAGTCGCCCGACAGCAATCCGTCTCGAAGGAGTTGAAAATTCGAGTGGTTGGCAGAATCGAGAGATTGAAAGGACGCTGGCACAGTTCAAACGAGGTCAAGGGATGCGGAGGATTTGCTTCGAAAGCAACATTCGTTGGTGAAGGTTTTACAGTGTTTTCTGGCCTCCGGCACAACTGCGTTGGCTCTAATGCGGGCTGTTGCGACGGCAGTGTTCCCAACAGTGCTCAAGATGACATATGTGGCAAATCAGACAATGATGGGTCAAACTGATGGGTTCAGTTGGCGGGTTGCTAATCATTCGAAAACGGAGAGCTTCATGAGCTCCGCTGTGTAGAACCGTGCGTATTTATATGCAGATTCGATTCATTATCTGACAAGCTCTGTTTCCAGGACTTCTGATGCGCTCGAAATTAGTATCATCGAACGTCACGTGAGGATATTTTCGATGAGCACTGTTTTATCACACAAGTCAAAGTTTGATGTTGGATCCAAGGCTTGGCCGACGTGGTGGAGGTGTATCTACTGCATGAAACTCAACCCGCACTGAAACGACAAACAACGAAGAGTGGTACGAAGGGTAAGATACAAGAAATCGGGCTTGTACCCGATTTCGACTGCTCCAAACTTGCGTGAAGTTATGCCGCGTAAGAAAGGTCTGTCAGCAGCTGACAGACCGTGCTTACAGCGGGGCTTTGTGAGCTGCAGAGTGTGCACGCTGGACCTGAAGCTGGTCACCAGCATCTGGCATTGCTGGTGAAGTTACAGACACTCTGGCAGCCAGACACGCAGTCAAAAACGGTTCGTTGCTGCTCAGAAGCCCATTGGCTCTGTTACTGGCACAGACGCGGGCGTACAAGGGTACAAGGGTGAAGTTTTTATGTGGCTGCGACTGCACCCACTTCTTCCTGCTTTGCGTACTCACGCTGGCCTCCTTCATTTCGTTTCACAATTTCCACCCACAGGGCGACTTTTTTGTCGAGTGTACGGGTGAGTGAGGTTTTCTGTTCTCCGCTCCCTCCGGCCGTTTTTCTCGGCTTGACCAACTGGGCTTTCGCTGCGCTTCCTGTAAGAATCTGTAGTGTTCAAGAACCTCAACATACAGCATTCAAAATGAGTTCCAAGAATATGCTCGTCATGGTTGGTACCATGTACCTCCTGAGAAAGGTCGATCAGGAAGAACCTGTTGTACTGTTTTACGCCCGACTCGCGTTTGTTGCGTACATTTTGGTCGTCACATCGCTTTATGCGCTGCTGCATTGGCGCATTACTTCACGGTCTGATCTAACACCAGTAACTGTGCCACTAAAAGCCAAATCTCCGTCGTTCCGAGAGGCAATGGAACAGGCTCAGAAGGCAGCCGAGGATCAGTCTCAAACAACAGAAACCTCGGAAGCAAAAGATGACAACAAACCAAAGGAAAGAGAAGGCAACGACGAATCGAGCAGCGAAGAACCCGAGACTGAAACCATTACCGTTATGGAATATGACTTGCGCACGCTATCGGGCGCAAGAAAAAGCTGGGTAATGAACTGTCTCATACTGGCCGCGATCAACTACAAGACAGAGTCTGTCAGCGCCATAGTTATGTCACCGTTTATGACCCTCATGAAGTTGGTCACAGAAGATCCCCTTTTCCTTATCCATGTATGCGGCGCGCCAGCAGTCGACAAACTCAAGCGGCCTTTCTCACAACCAGAAAGTCCGCTTGCGGCTTTGTTCAAAGATATGGCTCCAAAAGACCCTGCGGCGCCTGAGCAACCAAAGAACGACAAGCCTATCGTGGAGGAACTTCATGATGACAATGAAAGTGAGGAAGAAGATTCAGGTCCTACAAGACTCGCTGATCTTGGCGACGATCATATCAAGAGCGATTTTGACGACGAGGAGGAGCCAAAGAAGACCAAGTAAACCAGCACTGCGAAGTGCTCGCCTTGGCCGGTAATCAGTGTATCTGTCTTATTCCTTCGCAGTCGTTAGGGAACTACCTGCCGCCTTTTTGACGAATTTAACTTCGGGATTTACGAGAAGTCCGTGCTTGTTACGTCTTATCTTGCTAAACTGAATATCTTTGTTTTATCGACTCTTCGTGTACTTGCACCTGATACAAAACAACCGAGTGGATACAACGATACATTCTTTTTTGGGGTGTTACTGTGTCGTCGTGCGACTTGCCTTTTACGCTATCGGATGTACACTCGTTATAAACATTTCAGCAAAGTTTCGTTAACGAGATACATCCTTTATACGCCAAGGTGGTGACGCAGGGTTGGAGTACATGCATAAACACAGGGCGGAGGCTAGATTGTTGTCTATACAACCCCTGCTTACCCATTGTGAACTAACAAGGCCTTTTCAGTCTTCAACTGTTTCCTGTCATGATTTCTTTGTGAGCGAGCGTAAAAAGCTTGCGTGCGTTGTGAACAAGGGTGTGAAGAGCAAAGCATATGTCATTACTCTGTGACGTGTTTCTAATTGATCTCAGCTCTCGTCAGCTTTTCCAAAGGAACCGTCTGATGAGCTTTTATTAAGTTCGTAGATGAAACTCACAGGTGATTCTCCCCTGGCTTCGCTTCCCTCTTCGTCAGGCCAATTTCAGTGAGGCGCCTCCATGTACAAGTTATCGTGAAGTTAAATTTTACATTCTATTGCATCATGTGTTACGACGAGTAGTCTAAATCTACGCTCGTCAAATGAACGACATTGGTATGAGTACAAAAGTATCTTTGCACCTAGTTATTCTGAAGCGGCCGCCTTGACCGCCTCTTTTTCATAGTGCCTTCTGCAGACATACAGCTGGCTCCCGCAGAGATATCCCTACTAGCTCCATTCGGAGAAAACGTGCTAGGATTTCCATTCAAGTTAGCTTGCGTTGTAGTCCTAAGGGCAGTAGTGGGCGGCCCTGTAGCTGCGGCGGGTACGTCACGAGATGTTCTTTTTGTTCTTGTGCACAGACCTTCTTTCGGGAATGCGCTTCCCTGATTCGATTGCGCAGTGTGACTGCCCTCTGTAGTGCTTCCTGTCCTCGAAAGAACAGGGTTTCCTCCTTGAGGACTTCTAGACGCGCCGGATGGACGCCTAATCACCCTCTTTGTCGCTGATGCGCTGGCAAATGCGCTGACCTGTTCAGTTTGCTTCTCCACACTTTGCGAGTGGTCTGTATCTTTCACAAGGGGAGCGGTTGCAGTCAATGGATGCATCGGCGCAGAATCCGGCTTCGTCAGACGTTTCGTTTGCGCAATTGACGGAAGTGCTGAAGGCAACTGTACTCCCGATTGATTTGCATGCTCAGCACTGCTCAAATTGGGTTTAGGGGGATATCGTGAACTAGCCGTTCCGTTTCGAAGAGCTGATTCAAACGAACCTTCCACAGGTTCAAGTGCGTTCCCTGGACGAGGTGTGGTCCGCACTTGCGAATTACCGTCACTTCCCCGAGATTCCTGGGCGTGCGCCCCCGCAGAAGAACCTTCTGAGACAATGTTCTTTCGCCGTCTGCTCTGCCGGATATCGGTGGCAGATGACTTAAGCATTGCCTCATAAGAACCTTCGACAGATGCAAAGGGTTTTGCAGGACGTGGGGGTTTTGCATTCGGTTCCCTGGAAGCAGAGGCTTGGGCGTCTATATGAGATGCTCTCGCCTCCTGAGAATCTTCTTCCTCTTCCAGCAAAGGCGCAGAGATTGTCGGCGGAAGCACTTGCTGCGGACTATCATCACGGGTATGCTCTTGGTCCGACTCCGAGCGCGTCTGTGCCACCGCAAGGGCTGGTGAATGAGAAGCAGAAGAACTCGAGTGCTGTTCACGAAACCTTACATCGTTCTCCTCTTGTCTTGACTGCTGTTCGGCAATTTGCTCCATGAGCTGGTCGCGGCTCCATGCGCCAAAGGCATTATGTGAAACTTGCGGTCGCTGCGGCTCTGCTTCGGGGGGCTCATCAGAGCTCCACCAGTCGGGAGAGGAAGACGCCGGGGCATTGTCAAACTCATTACGACGAGGGTTATGTAGCGATGTGATGACTTCTGAGCGTTTCTTATCCTTGTCATACTCCCTTTTCGCAGCCTTGGCCGCTTTGAACGCGCCGATTGCGATGAAAACCATTGAACCTCCTGGGCCTCAGCAAAGAAAGATATGAACTATCTAGTATCAGTAACGAAATATGGCGTTAAGCTGGATGTTAGCGGAAGACCCGAACAATCGGAAGTAGCGCTTGGAAGCGAAGAGCATTGTCATCGGAAAAAGTCACTGTACATCTCTGGTGCATGAGTTATGAAGTGCGAACTTTGTACCACAAAATTTGCACTACAGATGTGAGAATTGGTGTAAAGTAACGTGTCAGAGGTGTACATGTAGAGTTTGCGGTTGTCATTTGCCAATAAAAACGGCGATTCATACCACATGGTGCGCAGTCTGGAACGAGCGGTTGATGTGCCAGCATGCATCATCATGATGCAGCCGACCGCTCAAGTCCTTCCCTTGGGCCATTATAGATAATATCCTCGAAGCCTCCTCTGGCTTGCGGAACTGCTGGTCATCCTCGTTTTTCTGAAGATTGTTCAGGCGATGAAAGGCTGGCTGAGGTTCGCAATTCGCGTGCCCCTTATAACCAAACGTTTAAAGCACAAGTATCCCTTTACAAAGCCAGCCTCACACATGTCTGGGGAGAAAATTTCGCACGGTGAATACTGTATCATGATGAGCGGCAAACGATTGTCGAACAGCGCACGCTCCGATGGAGCCGCTCTGTTTCGGTATCCCCACATCATCATGAATCATCATCATGACATTCCTGTCTGTCTGTCTTCTGAACTTGCTCGTCAGCAAACGTCACCCGTTTCAGACTAATCCAGATTAACTTCCCATGCTCTCAGCTGCAGCATGATAACGGAAACGCCAACCCTGAGTACGGAGATATGCGGGGGGGGGGCCTCCAAAAAGCTCTACGTGCCATGATTTCTATTCCACCGGTTCAGTGCTGCAATACTTTGTAGGACCACTGGCATATTTGCAGAAACAACCATTTCGAGCATCCTCAAGCATTTTCTGCCACACGAAACACCCGTAAAAGTTGTGGCAAAGTTGATCCCAATTGTCAACCACTTCGCATAGATTGTCACCGGTGGCCTTAAAGCGGGAAGGTCGGGTTTTTTCATGAGGCAATCCAAGAAATGCTTGAATGTCTCTCATAACATCTTCTCGATCATACAAGTAATCTTCATATGGAACCTCACGAACACATCCATTTCCACCACTTATGATGTGAACAGCATCAATAATCGCGTGATGACTTCGCACTTTGTTACGAATAGTATCGTGAAGAAACTGGAAGTCATCGATTCGGAAACGACAGCCAGCCCCTTGATTGCATCGTTGCTCCTGGGTGACATTCTCTCGTAAGCCTTCTACAACCGCGGTGTCGTTTAAGTATCGGTGTGAGTACTCTCCGACACTCGCCTTGAAAAGGTTTCTTCTATAGTTCCAAAGTATCCGTGTTTGATACTTTCCAGCAAGTTTACGGAACTCCTCTGGTTTGTTGAGGATATGCGTAGGCCTGATTTTGAAGCCCGGCAGTTTACCTTCACTTATGCCGCGTTCGAAAAATGAAGCCGTCGTTTCCAGAGCTTCGCTAGAATTAAGGACTGGTTGGTGATCGACTAACTCACCAATTTCCATATAAACTTGTGAATGAGAGCGCAATTCAGAAAGCACCGCGGATGAACCAGAATGTCCCATAAACACAATGAGGAAAGATTTTGCTCGTTCGGAGGCGGTAGTACATTCGGGAAAAGGTCGTGCGTGACGGGCAGCTCTGGCAAATTGATCATCGTAGATATGATCCCCTTCTGAGTCGGATGATTCCGGGTCAAAAAGAAACCTGAATGGTTTCGAATGAGTGGGAGAATGAACAAGAAGTAGGACCAAAACCAGAATTAGAAGGATCGATACAGTAAGCGGACGGAGCAACTTGGAAGATTTCTTTCGACTTGAGAGAAGAGCCTGGGTAGGACGACGCAAAGCGGCATGTGAGAAGGCTCTGGTGGTGGAGGTGGTATGCACCCTCATTTTCGCAGTGAGAAGAGATCTAGCAACCTATCAGACCGTGTAGTGCAACTTTAGTTGATTATGCTCAGATGTTAGGGGTTGAAGCCCTCTTACCCTCTACCCTCTTAGCTTTGGGTATGCCACGTCGAGGGCGAGGAAATGTGAAGGATTAAGTTGGAAGCTACAGAGCCGGTACAAAGGTAGAATCGGCAGAGTAGATACCGTAGTGCAGTCTGCACTATTGACCCACTACAAGCCCCCGTGCGACGTGGGATTTATTGCCTCAAGCTGACATCCAAGCGACGCTATTCTCCCTGAAACAAAATTTTGAGTTTCCCCATCATCGTGGTCATCTATGAGATAGATATTGGCAGAAGGATTGGGCTGCTAGCTAGCAGACTAACCCTCTTGACGGGTCGGGCTGTAAGGTTATCCCTCTATCCCCGTATGCCTCATAACCATTAAAACCTCACTTATCTAAGATACCCCTATACCCGACCAGACCAGACTCGGGTGTAGCATTGCCAAAACCGTATGACGGTCAAACGCACACATGCATTTTGCAGTGACTAAACGCATGCGCTGCGGGGCGTATGGTATCTACAAGGTTAGCGTTCCTACGACGGTAACCAATACTCTGTACAGCGGTAGGAGGTCGTATGCGCATTTTCCCTTTGATTTCATTTTCGTGGCGATGGGCACCTACGTTCTTGAAATTCCACGGGAAACGACGGATAGATAAATTATCCGTATGCTTGAATGCCTTGTAGCGCGACTGTGGAGCTTTGAAAGTGATCGCATCGTATCGAGTCCAGTGAACCATGGAGTATATAACAATATGCTAACAACCACTTGCTGAAAGTCTCAGCCTGAGACGTTATTCTCTCAGAGATCGCTTGAAAGGTAAACTATTAAATCACGTTCGATACATTAAGCCTTCCCCCCCCTTCCCCTTCCCCTCCTCCACCACGCCTGTCTGACGTGACCCAATACCTACATAGTCCAGAAGCTTTAACGGCACCTCCCACGAATCGATGCTAACGTCTGTCCGATTTTAGAACTGTCACGACCTGTCACTCACCTTTTGGTAACACCGCTGTCCTCACCGCTGTCTTCACCCCTATCCTGAAGTCTTGCAGGGAAGAGATGCAATCATCATCATGATGAGGGCAAGCATATTTTCTCGATTCCTTCAGAGCCAGAGGTGGCGATTCTTTTGCTCTAAATCAGAAGCGCAGCAAGCTCCAGATCTTCCACATCGGCCGGCAAACCATCCATTCGATTCTCTTGGATACGAACTTATTCACTCACCGACTGAACCACAAGCAGTTCAAAGAGCCGTAATTGATTCGATAGGAGCAACGTCCTTCACGATAAGCGGCGTTCGCGTGTACGGATCGGTGCTCATCATGCCTTTCTTCTCTACTGTTTGGAATGTTGACCACATTCATCAAGTGTGTCCCAGTTCGTTTGCACTCGTGAAGCTTATCGCGCCGCGACCAGACATTGTGCTTGTGGGAACGGGAGCCGCATCACTTGTACGTAGCCTGTTTTCGTTGCTGCTCGAGAACCGATAATGGAAGCGTTCTACTAACTGCACTATGCTTTCCCTTGTCTTGTAATCAAACATTCTCAGCCACTGTCCGCAGACGTCAAGAATTTCTTCAAAGAGATACATGTTAATGTCGAGGCAATGGATACTAAGAACGCATGTCATACTTTCAATGTGTTAAATCAAGAGGACAGGAATGTTGCTGCGGCTTTGTTTCCTATTGTTTATGCACAAGAGGATCCCATATCGTAGCACCGGCATCTCAACCACACTTATAGATACAAACGACAGGGTTTTGAAAAGCTTGAAGAACTATGAAAGCGCCAATCATCATGGTAGAGAGTGGCACTCAGAAGTGATACTGTGGCAGATGTATGTATGACACACCCCGTCTCTGCATCCGCTTGGATCACATTTGCTGGGAAAGTGGTTAATGTGCAACTGCAGGCTTGGTGTCTTAAATGATGAAGAACATTTTATATTAAGATGCCCTCGACGAACGATTTCAAGAACAATGTGCTTGCCTCCCCTTCGTGAGCGACAGGGGATAGTTGTTCTGATATCATCAAGAAATGACCCGAAAGAATAGTTGCCCTTCCAGCGAGAGAACACTTTTTTACATAGAAGTGCTCCATGCCAAGTTGGAATAAGGCTTGTGCGCTCGTAAAGAGAAAGAGAGAGAGAGAGAGAACTTATGATGTTCTTCGTTCTGAGAGTATGTTCTTCTTAGCAACCACAAATGCCGCATGACAAGATGAACGCATGCACTTCTTAACATAAAAGAAGAACGAGAGGGCTCTTATGGGTATACGCAAGCAACGAATCAAAAGTTTACAGGTGCTTACGTACCCTCGTCGTAATTTGAGATAAGAGATATCGTTGTTGGGAAAGACCAATACGCAAGAAGGTTTTCTAATTTACAACTTCGGTACGTTCAGCACTGGACAGCAACAAAGACAAAAACGAAGGCAGTGAGGCGAAAAGGCAAAGTTTTTCTTTTCTGGGACAGTGCCTGTGTGGTACTAGAAGATTAGAAAGTCAGACTATGATTGGTCTTGGGAGTGTGCGATTGCGTATGTTTGCCAATGTCACCTTCGTTCGTGTGAGCAGACTACCGATGTTTACAAACGCTGCCCTTCTGTGTGAAAGGGTTCAGCTATTCACGCTCACAAGTGCTGCTTTCTGTTCATGTGAGCGTTTTCTCAGGAGAGGCAAAACTAGCAGGGCCACTGCTATTGAACATCCGATTACAATACCTTGCAAAGCTTCCCAACCAAACTGCCTGACACATAAAGACAACGGAAAACCAGCTAATGCGGCACCCGCATAAGCAGATAAGCCCACGAAACCGTTGCTAGTTCCTGCATAGCGTCGATCCACACACTCGGTGCTACACAACCCGACTAGTAACTGCTGTCCGTATAAACCAACCCCTGTCAGCGCATAAAGAACCCACTGCAGCGGCATGAGAGCATTCGTCACCGGTGTCGCGAAAAACGCTGTGACGCACAAAGCGGTTAAGGCCACATATAGCAAAACTGCTTTGATTCGTTGTCCAATTGCTCCGGCTGATGCATTCCTTCTGACCAGCAGATCTGATAGCCATCCTGAAGTTACACTACCAAGTAAGCCTCCTACTTCAAGACCGGACACCCGAAGACCTGCTTCAGCCAAACTGACTACTCCACGCGATTTCATGAGATAAAAGATTGTCCAACTCGTAAGCGCTTGTCGCACAATGTAAACGAAAAAGTACGCAGCTGCCAAAAGCCAAACAGAGCGCTCTTGAATGACTCCCTCCCGTAGCTGTTGTACAAAAGTGTCCCACGCAGAAGTCTTGTTTTTTGCCTTCTGCGGTGGGGGTAGTAAGGGTGTCGGAGGAAGTTTAGCGGCCTGTGGTGAATCTGAAATTGCGGAAAACGAAAGTCCAGCCATGGCGAAGGCCATCAAGGACGGTAGAAGCATTCCAAATTGCCAACCGTACTTTGCAGCTGTGGCACCCAC
This sequence comes from Gracilaria caudata, assembly GCA_030374735.1. Taxonomy (NCBI): domain Eukaryota; phylum Rhodophyta; class Florideophyceae; order Gracilariales; family Gracilariaceae; genus Gracilaria; species Gracilaria caudata. Next base: position 42,855 of record JASCIV010000006.1, read on the forward strand.
AATAACTGGAGATATTGCTCCACCAACGTTGAGACTAACGTTGAGCAGACCCCAGTACGTTCCTCGTTCGGAACGTGAAAACCAAACAGAAAGAAGCTTTGCACAGGCTGGAAAGCCCACACTGGACACGAGGCCATTCAACGCCCAGAGCACCGCAAAGAAAGTAACGGAGTTGCCAGCAGCAAACATTGCATTGCACAACGCTGCGAGCAGAAGGCCGATGGAAAGCATTATTCTCGGCGAACGCAAATCGGCAGCCATGCCTCCAAAGAGTTTCGAAACTCCATAGGTAGCAGGGAAACAAGAAGAAATAAGACCTATTTGCTGAAGCGATAGGTTGAGCTTTTCTTGCATAATGGGAGCAGCGAACGGAAAGCTGAATCGAGTTATGTAGTATGTAGCATACGCCAAAAGCATGGTTACAAAGATGCGTAGGCGCACCGATTTGTACACATGTGGTATCGACGCTTTTGATGGTGGCGATACCTTTCTGACCTGGCCTGCACGACGATCAGATGGGAACGATTTCGCAGTGCCGGAAACTAGTACTCGCATGCGCTTCGTTTCATTAACTGTCCGACTCCTTCCTGGTGGCAGGGACCTCCTCCATCGGGTTTTTGATATCAAAGAGTAATTGTTCCGAAGCGGAAAACTGCTAATGAAAGCAAACATTGTAGCCGAGCACTTCTGCATCCGATATAAGCGGCTTTGAGGGTATGTGAACCGACAGACGAAATGAGAACGACAGAGCTCCTGAGGGAAACAATGGTGCTGAGGACATGACATCAGCTACAGCTCAATTCGATGAATGGCCATTGAAACATACAACACAACCTTTCCTACTTGGAAAGGATTCGGCATTGTTGATACTGATTCAGTATTGGCTGCCTCATGTGCAACGTCAGGGAATGTGCTCCATGAACTTGTGGCCAAGAAGATGCGAGCGCCACCACCTTCGTATTACGAAGTTCGCATAAAACAAACTTCATCCTCCTCGCAGACAATTTTTTTTCACATCCGTGTTGCCAAAATTCAACCATGTCAAGTTTTATTTATAGGCTGCAGAATTCGTTGCGATCGTGCGTTCGGGACGATTCGCACAAACTTTGAGTCATAATTTCTGAGGGAAGACAGAAAACGAAACGACTGCAGCAGGCACGAGCACGTCGAAAGGAACGAGCCCACACCAAAATATTGCTCTGCTCATGTAGTGTGCTCTGGGGACAAAAGCTCCATAAGCGTGGAGCAAGTTTTGTTTGTTCGAGGTCAAACTTCACTTGCCGTTCGCTCCGGATTTAGAGCCAAGCGTCCAACCGATCAAACGAATGAGATTCTACATGCTATCTGATGCAAGAAGACAAACAAATGAGTAATTCTCTCGAAGAACGACAATGTAGTAGCCTGAGAGGATGTCATTCAGACCAGCTGTGCAGAGTTGTTTACGTTCCGCCGTCAAATTCTTTTGAAGCACTCGACTCATGCTCAAAACACGGAAATAGGTCAGCTGTAGTACATTCTCTAATTCGCTCCTGTGGATTAGAAGGTTTATGTGATGTGCAGCCACTTCGTCCGGCAACTCTGTCGGAGGCGCTTTTAGCACACAGTCGCCATTATCTCACTGTCCTGCGCGCTTCTTCTGCCCGATATCCCCGCGAAATAGATGAGGACCTGAACTTTTTGGAACTCGACGATTTCGACTTTGGAAGTGAAGAGGAAGAACAGATGCTACTGGAAGAAGTTGGACTCGTCGACGACTGTCCAGCTTTTCCTGGCGTTTGGGAACTTGCGTTACTCACTGTTGGGGGGGCAGTAGTTGCTGCTCTGGGACTCTTTACCAGTCACGCTAAGGTCGCGTGTTGGTTCGACGGAGGTCGCCACCATGCTATGTCTGATTCTGCGCACGGATATTGCTATTGTAATGATTAGCACCTTTCTTTCACGACAACGCTGCAGAATTCCACCTCGTACTAACCGTCTCTCTGAGAATTTCAGTGAATGATGTGGTCGTCGCTTGCAAGGTTCTACTTTCTCAACCAGGAATCTCTCGCGTACTATACGTCGACATAGATATTCACCACGGAGACGGAGTAGAAGAAACGTTTCTCTACGACGATGGGGTCACAACCGTTTCATTTCATCTAGCCGAGAGAGGATTCTATCCAGGAACTGGTAATGATATTCTGCCAAGGCAGACTCCAGCAACTTGCAGTGCACTTCGTGTTCCTCTTCGTCGCGGAATCAGAAATGAAGCCTACATAGAACTATTTGTCAAAGTTATGAACACGGTTAAAAATTTTCGACAGCCAGATGTTGTCGTTCTCCAGTGCGGCAGTGATGGTGTAGCAGGCGATCCATTAGGTGGTTTCAATTTGACTGGCAAAGCTTATAGTGCGTGCGTGAAACACCTACTTGGCTGGAATATTCCCGTTTTAATCCTAGGAGGTGGGGGTTATGACCCTGCGAATTCTGCAAGAGTATGGACAGATGTGCTGCAAACATGCATTGAACATGTTGCGAAAACGAATGAACAGCCAGATGGCCTAATGCATGTCACCCGGGACATACCATTACATGACGATTACTTCGATCTCTACGGACCTACTTTCACTAGAGACATTAAGCCGATCCTCATGGGTAACGAGAACACAGATGAATCTTTGGGATGGATCTCCACTTGCATAAAGAATATGCTCTCGTGAAAGTCATCGTTGAAAAGAAAAAGCTATCGTAGACGTCAAAGATGCACGATGACAGAAGACAGGATTTGCAGTTTCATAGCTATGTTGCTAAGAGCAGATCCCAGTAAAGACTCCTTGAGCGGGTTGTGTCCGTGGCATTGCGATTTTTGGTGCCCGATATAGCAGATAGCTGATAGTGCACGTAACCTTTATCGCAGATGAGGACAAACGACGCAAAGATTTGGAGCGAATTTCATAATAGATTCCTGACATGGGTAGGAATCCTCAACAAGCACCCTTAAAACAAATTGGAACGCATACGTTACACATTCGATTCAACAACGCACCCATTTCTTCATTTCGCTCTTCTCTTGAAGAAAGGAACAGACTCAGGACTACGACAGCTCATATGCTACCTGTATTAACTGAAAGAGTAGTGAATTTCAGAGTTTAGTTAGTGGTTCAGAGGTAAGGCCACCAGCTCCATTCGCTTCATTCGGATGCTCCGCCGGTTCAAAACTGCGAAGCAGCAGTAATGTTGAGCGAGCTATGATCTCAAGAGCCATCAGTAGAAGATTCTTCCTCAAAGAGAGGTGCAAGCATGTCAATAGCACTCGAAGGAAGTTCGTCAGAGTCCTTCGCGGTGAAGACACGACCGCTCTGAAAGGGCCGAACGCGCATAATGTGGGCCTGCTTCGCTTTGTCTGGATCATACGTCTGTTTCATCTCTTCCGCGTAGGGCACTTGCATACGGGAATCCTGTCCAAAGGGTGCCAACAAAAGTGTGTGGAAGGCGAAAGCAATTGGTGCGCGAATGGATGGAACATAGTTCCCTTGCAGTCGAGCCAACTGCAGTCTTTCCGTTGCGTCGTCTCGCATATGGTTGACTAGCTCTTGACGCTCATTATCGAAACGACAACTGCTCAATTTAGGGCGAAGCGCCTCTGCATTCTCGATGAAATACCTCTCGGCTTCGCTCACAGCTCCCCTTACATGCTTTTCCACTTTGTCCGTGATTCTAATTCTTGCAAGCTTTCCACGGAAAAACTGGTAAGCGTTCTCTCGAACTTTCAGAATCTGTTTGGCAAACAAAGCATATGAATCAGAGAGAAGTCGAGATTTGAGCTCTTCCCGCTTTCGTTGGTAAGCTTTGGATGTTCTGTAAGCAACAGCATCCTTATCGAACACCGCCAGCGTTCTCTCTATATATTGATCATTCTCTTCGCCAAAGCTCGGAATGATTCGACCAGCATCCACTTGGGTCTTCCAGTGCTTAGTTGAGATGCGGTATTTATCAAGAACACTTTTCATGATCGCGTTGCAAGCAAAAGTGGCCGTAAGCTCTCGGTCTTCCGGAAGATCGGAAGTTGATTCGTCTGAGAGAGCGTTCTGGACTTTCGCAGCAATGTCTGAAAATCGTTGGGGTGTCATACCCGCATCAGCGTACTTATTGTTTGCTTCTCGTAGTAAAGCACCGAGCTTGTTCGCCGCCGCTTGATAATCAGCCTCACAGTGCTTCTCATTAGGAAGCGTACAGACCTGGAGATCAAACAAATCTGAGAATTGGGTAGCAGTGTAACCGGAAGGAAGTTCAATATCTTCGTATGCGGCTGAGAGCTGGTCCAAAAGGGCTTGTTCCAATTCGGCTTGGTCGATTTGGTCAGTTTCATAGTCGCGCACAGCTATAATGAAGAGGCGTCTGGTTGGAAGAAGAGGTGCTACTCCTGATACACGAAGCACAAGACTGCGCTCAATGGCACCCATAATCTGACCAATACCTGAGGAGGAAGGTCTAACAAGATCGTGCATACGAACACTGAGCAAAATGACACCCGAAAGTGCGGCCGCAAGCGTCATTGAGTCTCCACATGAGGAACGGACGGAACTCTCACGAAGACCATCCAAAGTTATGAGCAGTGGGCCGTTCGATATGGCACCAGCACATAGAACATGCTCATCACGCGCAGATGACTTGCGCGACTGTTTTGCCACTGGTTTGGAAAGATCGGGTGCCGGGATGGAGATGTTGACATCTAGGGCAGTGGCAAGCAGTCCGGAGACTGAAGCATTGCGAGGAGAAGTGGCAAATACGGTAGCGAAGGCCTCTTCGGCGATGGCCGCCGCAGCTTGCAGTCCATTGATTGTGGGACCTGCCATATGGGATGGGGGGACAGCGGAAGGGGATGAAGGCGAGCGTAAGAAGAGTGAAGAGAGGCCTAGAAGCAAGCGGCGATGGTGCCAGGAAGGTGGGGGGCTCAGACCGAGCTCGGGGGAGGCAGCGTAGACCCAATCTCCCGTGGGGCAACGCAAAATTTGGCAAGTGCTCTTCGACCGCGGAGTTGGGATCAGCGGGCGGCCGTGGTGCCGCACAGCTGTGCTGTAATAGAGGACAGAGGGCATCAACAGCTCACAAGGATTGTTGCCCATATGATCTCCGCTCCACAGCGCAAAATGTATCAATTTAGAGGAAATTTGGCGGCCCATTTCGCACCAGGCAGTCCGTTCAGCGAGAGAGCGTACAAAACAATGCAAAAGATACCGCGCCTTCCCTCGGTAAATGTGATCGTTGCCGACTGTACGACGGTACCTACCCCTGGAGCTGAGAGGGAAGTTGAGGTTCGGGCTGCCCGAGAACGAACTTCTTGCACTTACTGGACCTGTTTTCAAGATGGAGATGGCTGCTACAACATTCTAAGGAACGGCGTACGTAACTGGCTTCGCAAGAGCTGTGCTGCAACATGTGTTTAAGTGTTTTAAGATCGCGCTATGAACAAAGATTAGGCAAGGCTCGGTGTCTACCGCTGTGTCCGGGTTTACTGACGTAGTGAAAACTCTTTTCAACCAATGCTCTCCGCAAATCACCGACGCAAGGCTTCTCAGCCGTCGCAAGACCTCTGCATTGAAAGCAAGAAAAGAAAATCAAAACGTTAGCAAGCACGCATCTCTCATAAGAGGCAACTGTTAAACTCGGTAAGCGGCATGCCGAATGATTCACACGCACCTTAAAGAAATCCGGGAACGGGCCGTACTCCTTAAGGTTCGGCTGACTAAAACTTCCCTTGGTTCCGGTGATGACTACACCCCTGCCGTCACCACTGGGCCACGATACATCAGAAGGTGGTACCGGTTTTTCGGGCTGGAACTCGAACGGGTCGGAATAATCAAACAGTGGTTCGGTCGTCTTGTCCACTAGAGCGAACTGCTGCACGACCTTGTTCTCCACTCGAACACCTTCTTCGCCATCGAAACTAATGAACGGTGCGCGGTTACGCGCGTAAAGCGGGTAATTTTCATTAACAACTGCTTCGGCGCGGCTGGACATGCGTGGACAAGTCTGGCGCTTTTGGGCCCGCAGTGACGGTAACGATGGGCGTGCAACGAAAGCAGACTTCATTCTGGATAGAAAACCTCCAGATGAGCCTTATACCTTTCTAAAGAACGCTTCGAACACAGACCCACAGTCGTTTTGAAAAATGTTCAAGAGAAGCGGTATCCGAAGAGGAGCAGAAGCATCTACCTTCGGTAATCAGGTGGCCTTTCAGTCGCTGCGATGCTGCCGTTCTTATCAAGACCCCCACGCCGAAATGACCCCCGCGGATTTGTGCAATTTGTGCGGCAACAAAAGGCGCACAGCAAAAATCTGCCGAAATAGTTCATTGGCGCAGCTCATTGATCTCCGATGCACCTCGCACAGTATCCCTCAGGATACCCTTCGTAGAACGCTACAGGTTCTAACATTACAAAGACCCGAAGATTGAGCTGTTCATTGCTGCGAAGTTCGCAGTGCGAACAGTCGATGTCATGTCGTTCGGGAATGTGCTTTTACCGTTCGTACCAAGAGACGTGATCGACATTGCCAATGACCCGGAACAAAAGATATCAGAAGGATTCAGCGTCAGCGGGCTGTGGATCGATAGAATAACCTATCCTTTAGCACACACCCACGAACGTTCAAAACTACGGAACTTCATTGCTGAAGACAACCAGATGTGACCTCGTCTATCACTTGCGCTTACAAAAACTTTATAAAAAGAGAGTTTCTACCGCACACCGTACTTTCTTTGGAACCTTCTAATCGAATCATCCAATTGCTTAAGTTTCTTGATTCCTGAATCCTTCAAGGCAGTCCTCAACGTTTGTAGGCGCCGCAACAACAGTAAGGGATGGTGCTGACGAAATTGCGGTGATAATGGCCCACTCTCACTGACTTCTTCCAAGTGCTTCTCTGCCAAAGTAAGTGCCGCAGATAAGTTCCCGTCACCTACATGCGTCCCCATAGCGAACGCAACAGAGCGCATGTCATGTCTAACACCCCCTTGCTGCATGATTTCAATCAGTCTTTCCAGTTGTTCTACGTCACAACACAATTCTAGTGCACCCATGACCGTACAGATATGCCCGATTCTTACATTCAACGCTGGATGCACTTCAGGTGAAACCACAAGACCTTCTAGCACATCTACTGCTTCCTTAAGCCTGTAGCTTCTTGTCTTCACTCGTAGGTAATTACCAACCATCATATTCTTTGCGGCACGTGATAGACTTCCAACCTTCGGTATTCTGTAATGCTTCATGTATAACTCCCATAACAAATCGGCTTTCTTGTTAATCTCTTCAAGCTTTCCGTTTGTGGACACTTCGTCCACGATATCTGCAGGCATCAGTTGCAGATAATTTCCATAGCCAGCCATCAAATTTCCAAATGCTTCTTCTCCAGGCACCCCAGAAGCTTGGGTTTGCCCAACTTCGTAAAATAAACTTTCAGCCCTTTCAATAAGTCCCACAGATGTAAGGGCCATTAGCGCAGTTGTCATAAACTTTGTTGATGGATGCTTCGCCATGTCCACTATTTCTTTGATTCTTTCCTTGTTCACCATAGCTCGAGCATCTCTGCTAGTCAGAGATAACAAAATTGACCCAAGAGTCATTTCGCTTGGCTTCACACCTTTTTCAACGGCTGTGTCGAATAGCCATTCTGCTTCTTTCCATCGATTGAGTCCTCGCAAAGAGTCAATGGTAAGATGAAGCAGAGAGTCTGTCATTCCAACTCCTTGCCGCATCGCGACGTCTACAACCGCAACAGCCGTCTCAGCTCTTCCAACTTTTGTCAATGCTTTCATTAGAACGCCCCACGCAAGAGTGTCTCGTCCCAAACCAAGATCACTCAGAATACCAACAAGCTTTCCGTTATCGTTGGCAAAACTTTCGTTCGGAAATTGCATAACTTGAAGTGCTCTGTCATACCATCCCCGTGAAGTGAATGACATGGCCAAAAACGTCCTAGCTATGCACACTAATCGACTTGTCCGAGTTGGATGATCCTGAGGTAGTGATTGTAATATTGCGAGCACATGTTCAGCTCCTTCATATTCTTCAGCGGAAATGCAGACTTCGATAACCGTGATGGCGGCTCTCGCCGATAGCACGTAACCTTTGTGACTAATTTCAGCAACGATGTTCAACGCGTGCTCAGCGGTCCCTTGCATTCGACATTGTTCTAATCGTTCCCTCCAATTGGCATCCTCTTTCTCCGTAATTCTTGAGCCATTTACGGTAACTGCCATTGCATCAGCCCAAAGTTTCGACCGGCGACGTGATTCACCTTCGTAAACAAGAGCATCGTAAAGATCGGATGGTTTCACTGCCCGCTTTTTGCTATCCTTTGGAAGTGCCTCAGGAATTGATACCGGTGGTGCTTCAACGGCGTTTTCTCGTTCACATAATATTGTTTTCGTCAGTGCGGGAACAACGTCTTCTCGAGTTGCAGTACATTGACGCGGGGATTGTGAAAACACCGTCCTGCACGCGAAGATTCTGTTTGAAAATCGGTTGGGAACAAGTGAGTCGCACGCAATTGCGAAGCGAAATAGTGAAAATCGACTTCCGTTCATTTCAAAGAGTTCACCTCGTCAACCAGATTCCACGGGGTTGAAAATGAAGTGCTCCGGAGCACTCTCAGATTTCTACGTACAATATTGTTAGTCAGACTGAACGTGCTCCCTTGTGATCCATTGGTATGATATACTTCATGGATTCAATAGCAAGGAGTTTCGGGTTGTGAAGAAACTAAAACAAGTACTTGTTGTCAGACGGCCACATAAGAGTTGTTGATACCCTGGCTCGTTGATCTGTAGGAAGAACAGCGGTTGAGATTGCAAACCCGAATAATCTCCAGGTATAAAGGTGGTAGAGAACGCAGGACACCGGTATCCTCTTAGAGCCCAATTCAGGAATCGGCGTACTTCAGTGCTTCTTGTCCCTGTATCCTTGCCCCAAGGGCATTGGAAGCCATAGTTTGGAGCAAGGGTACTGTGACGTATTCCTTGAAGTCGCCTAGACATGCCAGTGGCCCGCTTGAAAAGTTCTGAATTTAACGATGGCAATTCGATCTCTTTGCAAAGTTAGCCGCACACCCTTTTCACTGCACAAGTAGAAGAGCCGCAAATCTGGATAGGTCTGGTGAACAGCATCATGCCAGAAAAGTGTTGAGTACGAGGGAAAATATATCGCTGCGCGGCCCAAGGAAGGGTAAAAGTGTCGATTCTCAAACAAAAGCGTGCACAGTTTTGAAAGCAATACTTAAAGACGTTCAGCACTCATTGTAGACTTCGCGGCGGAGCAAGTTTTGGTTTTAACGGACTGGCACAAACGAGGACTTGCAACCGTTTCTATTTAGAGAACCATATCCGTTTGTAAAGGAGAAGAACAACGTTTCGAAAAGCTGCACCCCAGTAAACGGTGTTCAAAACATCGTCGAGAAGTGCTGGTTCTCGACCAACTTCTTGGCCCAAGCCAGTCCTTGAGATAAAGACAAAAGCAGATATCAGCTAGTTCAGGTTATCAAACCAATCCAAGAAGGTCGGCTACCATTTTCGATTCTCGTATCTCACGATGAGTGCAATTCCGGCAGACCCTTCGGTTGCCAGAGTTGGACTTGTTTTCGGACTTGTGCTGGCAGGCATGTCCCCACCACCAGCCCCTCTAATAGCCTTCTATTCAAGGTTTCGTACACTTCTGCAAGAAGGTTTGAAGTTCGCCGGGGTCAAGGAATCGGAAGTTTTCATTTATGAACCAAATATGTTGCACTTGACTGTCGCAACATTTCGATCCTTTCTAACGCCACCTCCCCCAAACCCTGAGCTTTTTGTGAGCGAGTGTAAGGGGCTCGTGGTACGTGCATCTCGTAGGTCAGGCTGGCCTGTAGCTGGGACCTATGTATTAACTCTTAATGAAGCAAAGGTACAAAGCAATGGCGTGTGCACGTTTTTATACGGTGACAAGCTACGGGTGATAGAGAGAATGCGGCAATGTATTCGAGCAGAGATGATGGAGCATAAGTCAATGGCCAGTTTACGTTATATCGAATGCCCCACGAATGACATTAAGATCCCAAACATCATCCATTCAACAGTACTCCGTTGGAGAAAAACGCCAAGAATCAACGCGACGAAGTTACAAGATATTTTTTCTGAAGCATTTGTTCTCACAAAAGCCGCTGAGTATCCCATGGACATTCCGATTACTTCGGTTTCACTCCTTCGTGAATGGAGGCCGTACATGAGAACGAAGACGTGCGTGGCACAATTGTGGCCTCTGGAAAGCGATGACGACAACTAATCAGCTTCTTAACAAAACAAAACGTGATATATGTACCTGACAAACTTTAGACTTAGAAGTCGAATCGACGTTTGATGGACAAATCTCCGGATAATGGACTGAGTAGAACATTGATGGGTTCACCGACAATTGCAGTGCAAGTACGAATTTGTCAGTGAATACGGAACATTACGAAAAGCATACGGAAAGCTTCTGGTCAAATGGAAACAAGTGGTATTGAAACGTACCTTTCGTTGAAGGGGAAGTTGGTTGTGATGGTCCAAGGACCGTTGTCAGTCTTGCAATCCCATTCAGCTTTGCACTTTTTGGCTCCATAATTGAAGCCAAGTGCAAAAGTGTGTGCCTTGGAGTAAGCGTGTTTCAAAGTGAACACGACAGCTTTTGAACCGCCTGCAAGATGATGGTACTCAGCATCCAACTTATTCTTGGCATCGAGCTTGTGAGACAACTTGATCTTAGCTGCGCGAGACTTTCCATCAAAACTAATCTTGAGGTTCTCAACACCACTGATCTTGGCTTCAAGTTCGTAGCGCTCAGAGTGACTCCTTACTATATCCTTCTTGAAGTTATCGAAGGAGAAATACGCAGACACCTTAAACTTGCCTTGACGTACAGCGGCTTTCAATGCTGCGGCATCTCGCGGGGGGTTGTACGTGAGGTCTACTGTTCCGCGACGTGAGAAGGCAGAAAAGCCGGTTTCAATGCCGAGAGCGAGAAGTTTCTCATCGGTAACACCGTACGTAGCGTAGATAGTATTGGAATCATCTATGGCATAAGCAGCATCAATGCCGAAAGAATCCTTCTTAGAAGCGTAGCGACCCGTTAAAGCAAACTTGCCCTTGCCTGTAGAATGGTCGGTATCCACTCGGGCAGCAACCTGCATCGAAAGCCACAAAAGAGGTCGGAGTCAGAGAACTTTAGCACGCGATAGAGGGAGAAAGCGACAAAGACATTGATCAAAAGCGTACCAAGCGTGATGAGTATGGATGCTTGGGAAGGGCGCACACGACGGCTGTGGATGGGTTTGATTGGTTCCAACGCCACATGCTGCTGGAAAGAAGCTACGCAACGTGCGATACAAAGACGGTGAGCAGGGAGTGAAAACGCGAAAACGCTGCTCACGGTTGCTTGGGGGTTGAGGAGGGGGCGGCGATTAGGGGAGCAACCTGCTGTTCAGGGTTAGAGGATCGGCTTGTGCGGCTAACACGAATGGCGAAATGGCGCTCAACGGCTCTCGGCGCGCGAAGCGGTGGCACAGCGAGCGCAAGAAATGGCGAGCTTGACGAGATGCAACCACGCTGCGCAGATCGCCAAAAAGAGCTGTTTTTCAAAAACTTTTTCACACATCACGCCTGTGATGGGAGCCACACACCGCCGCGATGCTCCCCCGTGAGAACGAGGAGGGGCGAGAGCGCGTGGACGGATGTGAATGTGAATGGAGCGTGAAGGTCGTGGGCTGCTAAACAAGTTGAGCCAAATGCGCCAAATGCTACCTACTCTGCATAGTCTACCGAACAATGCGCGTGATGAAAGGCAGCACCAAAGTTGCAAAGAAATAAACAAGAGGTGCCACCAGCACATAACTATCTGCGCGATCGAGCATGCCACCATGCCCAGGGAACAGTGATCCACTGTCCTTCCATCCCACATCACGCTTGAAACAGCTTTCAAACAGATCACCGCAGAGCCCCAGAATGCCCACGGTGACGCCATATACAGCTCCCGTGGCCCACCATAGCGGCCACTGCAGCAGGTATGCGCCCAAGACGGATACGCTTGCCGAACATATGAATCCCGCCACGGCTCCCTCAATGGTCTTCTTCGGGGAAATATCGCTAAAACGCGTCTTGCCGAACGCTCTGCCCACAAAAAAGGCGCCAATATCGGCACTGGCGCCAGACAGCCACGTCCAAAACACAATGAGAGACCCCACGGTGATGGTGGGTTGAAACCACGACGCAGTAGGCCATACAAACGAGATGACGCCCGCCACAACGTTTTTCGTCAACGCGCCGTTATATTCGTGCAAGCGAATCCAGTAGCTGGGCAGATAGCCGGCGTAGAACAACCCCATGAAGGTGGTGCTAATGTCGGCGATTGTGGCGATCTTTCGGCGTCTAAACAACAAGTAAATGCATATCATGGTACCGCCGACTGGGAAAACCACGTCGGCCAGCGTTGACGAGCACGCGCTGGAGAGCAGAGTAGCTGCGGTGACGCACAATCCCATTTTGTACGCAGGCAGATGTCCCTTGGCCGCCACCATGCGATAGTACTCATACAGACCGGTGAGACTGATTGCCAACATGCCTATGGCAAACACCCAGCGACCGGAAAACACAAACGCTATGACGACGGCGCCCATGACGAAGCCGACCGCAATACGACGCTGCACCTTGAAGGTGGGAATGATGTGGCGCGACGCGCGTTGCTGCGCCATGTGCGCGGGATCGTCGGGATGGTGGGCCAGATCATTCTTAGGCGCGGAGAGCTTTGCGGAGGCAGCCAGCGCGCGCAGCGGGCGTAAGGAGGGCGAGGTGCGGGGGCAAGCAGACTGAGCACGGCAGGCGGGAAGCAACAGGGCTGGAGCGAAGGCTGGGGAGAGGCGGAGCGTGGTACGGAAAGCTGGCGACATGGTTGCGAGGGGTACGGGCACGTGGCTTCTATGGGCGTGGCGGTGGCATGGGGGAGGGAAGGCGAGGCCAGCGGGCGCGCGCGTGGCGAACGAAGCGCTGCGGACGAGCACGAAGTCGGCGGGGAAGCAGTGGTGCATGGAATCACGCCGATGATGGCGTGCTGCTCTGCTGAGTCCATTTTTTACACGTGTGCGCGAGCGCCCTGCGTTGGCGGCTGCGGCGCGCCAAACGCGCGCGCGCGCGCCACTGTGCAGACCAGCGGCGACACGCTCGAAGTGGCGACGCTGCGGACCAGCGCCTCCGCCTCACAGTCGCGCCCGCTGCCATGAGCAGTCCGCCGTTGCTCGCGCGCGAGCCGCCCGCTCACCCGCCCCTCTCCGATGCGCTGCCCGCCGCGCGCCGCGCGCTCCGCCAGCTGCTCGACTCCGGCGTCGCCCTAACCGACGCTCGCGTCGACACCCTCATCACCCTCATCGTGCGCGCTACTAACTTCCACAACTCCGCTCTTCCCAACGACGCCACCCCGTCCGCCACCCCCGCTGCTGCTGCCAGTCGCCGCCCCATCGACGCCGTCCCACCTCATGAGCCGCCTCTCCGGCAGGCCGCACGGCGCGCCGCCGCGCGCAGACCCGCCAACTACTTCGACCACCTACCACAAGCGCTTGCGCCCGTCGGCCGCTCTCTGCCAGCCTGCTCGCTGTTTTCCTTCCAGGAGCGCAACCAGCTCACCATTGCCGCCGCCAGAGCCTCCCTAGAGCACTTCGGATCCAACCCGCCGCCCGACAACCCGCGCTCTCCGTCGCATTCCACCGCCGCCCCGTCCGCCTTTTCGCTGCATCACAAGTCTCAGCCTCATCCGCCGTCCTCCGTTTTCCATGCCGCGCGTCAACTGCACGCAGACTCCGTTTCTCGTCGCCCACCCTCAAAGCGGAAGGACACCAAGTCCGCCACGCGAACTTCCTCACCGCGCGCACCACAATCTCCTCGCATACGCCGAGCGCAACATGCGCCTCCGTTCGAGTCACAGACATGCGGTGATCTATCAGCCTTACACCTGTTTCAAATCAAGGCCCAAGTGGATGCTTTTCGTCGCCTCATCCGCGACGCTGACATTCCTGCGGAGGTGCACCTTGCGGCGAGAGGTCGCCCTGTTACACACGTCTTGCCCTCCTCGGGGTACGTCATCGAACGTGGCGTGCGTGAACTTGATGACAATGCCACTGTGTCTGATAAACCAGCCATACATCCAAATGGTATCTCACATTTTGACGTGAGGAATCTCCCGCGCTTTCCGATTAACCAGACCTTCAGCAAAGAAGATGTCCTGCGAAACAAAGAGGAACATGTTTCAGATATTCAAGTACAAGATCGCGTTGCCCTCGCCAACGCACACCATCAACGTTTGCACGCACGATTTTGTGACTCTCACAATACCTCTGCCCTACAATCTGCGCATCCACCGCAGCTAGATGCACGAGTCGCTCAGCAACGCCTTGAAATAATTGAAGCAGCCAGGGCAATCGCTCCCACCCCATCCAAAAAGCCCAGCGAGTCATCTCAGCGGCTGAAACCTCTCCACGAACGAAAAAGTCCTCGTCGCCGGGAGCGCGGCCATCCGTCAATTGAGGCATCTGTTATGCGCAATGCTGCTGCAGTACCAGTTTGCGTTGTTTCAAAAGGCCAATACCGTCCGTCCTACAACCACCTGCTTACAGAACGTGAGGAAAGAGTACAGCGTCGCATGAGGTTTAGATTGCAGGAAATCGATGAGATCAAAGGGTACGCTCCCGAAGACTTTCGACAATTACTAAACATTGAGGAAAAACAGATCAGTCTTTCAAAGCTTCAAAGATCAGTTCGTGAAAAGGTTATGTACTCCATGAAGGCAGTACTAGACCGTCGCGGTATTTCTGATCTGCGACCAAAAGCAATTGCCAAATGGAGACGGCAGACAGCAGGCTATACGTACGGAAATTCAATACGTCACGGCAGCTATCTTGGCGCTCCTCGCGTCGAAGAGAGTTACAGAATACAGCAGGTTATGCAGCGACGAGCCAGACGTCAGGGATTTATGCAGAATTTGCTTCACCATGGTCATCAGCTAAGGAGTTGGTACCACACACGTCAGACCCTCAAGAAGCGATTACTCAAGGATCTTGAACGCTATTTCCGAGACCGCTCTAGAGAAGAGGAGCGCAGGAAGAAAAAGGAGCAGATGGATCGTCTGCGGGCTTTGCGAAGTAACAACCAGGATGAGTATCTTGAGTTGCTCAAGGCTACTAAGAACCGGAGGTTGATTCAACTTCTCAAGCAAACCGACGAATATCTTATGCAAATTGGAGCCCAAGTGGAACGCCAGAAGCAAACTGCGAGAGAGGAAGACGAAAAAGCGGGCGGTGCGAATCAGAATGAGAGTCACGTAAAAAGTGCAGGGTCAGAAGCGAAAGATACCGATGCGGTTCCTTCTGGAGAGGCGGACGATGAACTTTCACAATTCAAGAAAAGAAGGAATGATTACTACACGATATCACATACTATATCTGAAAAGGTTCGACAACCGGATTGTCTTGTTGGCGGAAAGTTGAAGCACTACCAATTGGAAGGTCTTGAATGGCTAGTTTCTCTTTACAATAACAATCTAAACGGAATCCTTGCCGATGAAATGGGTCTTGGGAAGACTATTCAAACCTTGTCGCTAATCACGTATCTTTGCGAAGTGAAGAAAATGTTTGGGCCGTTTTTGATAATTGTTCCTCTTAGCGTTATCAGCAATTGGGTCCGTGAGATGGACAAGTGGGCCCCATCACTAGTCAAGGTTGTTTACAAGGGAGATCCTGCCACAAGGAAGAGTATTCAACTCTATGAGATGCAAGGGGGAAATTATAACGTGTTGTTGACTACCTATGAATTCATAGTAAAAGATAAGAATGTGCTTGGACGTATTCGATGGAAGTACATTATCATGGATGAAGGTCACAGAATGAAAAACGCAGATTGCAAATTGGCCCTTACTCTTGGTGCGAAGTACACATCTCGCAATCGATTACTCTTGACAGGAACTCCTCTTCAGAACAACATGACAGAACTCTGGGCTCTCTTGAATTTTCTGCTACCGACAATATTCTCTAGTGCAGAAACATTTGAGACGTGGTTCAATGCTCCATTTCAGGATTCTTCTCTAGGTGAATCTGCCGAAATCAATGAAGAAGAGAATCTCTTGATAATTAGCCGATTACATCAAGTTCTTCGCCCGTTTATGCTCCGGAGGCTCAAGACAGATGTCGAAGCCCAGCTTCCAGACAAGATCGAACTTGTGTTCAAATGTGACATGTCCATATGGCAGAAAGTACTGTACCGTCAGCTGCAGAGTCGACTTGGCGTTTCGGGAGGCTCTGGGAATGTAGGCATTCGATCCTTCAACAATATGGTAATGCAGCTTAAAAAGGTCTGCAATCACCCATACTTGTTCTATCAAGAGGACGAGCTCATGTCCTTGCCTTCGGAGTTTTTGATGCGAGCTTCTGGAAAATTCGAGCTCCTGGATCATTGCCTACGCAAGCTGAAGAAATGCGGTCATCGTGTTCTCATATTTTCGCAGATGACGGCCGCGTTAGATTTTCTTGAGTATTTCCTGCAGTCCATCGGTATGAAGTATTTACGACTTGATGGTACCACAAAAGCAGATGACAGGCAAGAAATGCTAGAAATGTTCAATGCTGAAAACTCGGAGTACTTCTGCTTTCTGCTTTCCACAAGGGCAGGTGGTCTGGGTCTGAATTTACAAACCGCGGATACCGTGATAATTTTTGATTCCGATTGGAACCCTATGATGGATTTGCAAGCACAAGACAGAGCTCATCGGATTGGCCAAACAAAGGAGGTACGAGTGTACCGTCTCATCTGCTCCGGATCCATAGAAGAGAAGATTTTGAAACGAGCCAATCGCAAGCTGCAGATGGATGCGCAAGTTATTCAAGCTGGTCAGTTTAACAATAAGAGCAGTGACAATGATCGTCAGGAAATGTTGAAAGACCTCCTGCGACAGCAAGTGGATGGCGATTTGTCTAGAAAAGAGGATGTGACATCTTTAAGCGAGTTAAATCGTAAGCTTGCACGAACGGATGAGGAGCTGGAACTTTTTGAGGAAGTTGATGCTGAGTTGGAGTCTCAATCAAGGGAAGGGTCACGGTTATTAACGGATGAGAGCGAATTGCCTAGTTGGGTTTTACTCCCAGAAGTTGAAGAGAAACACAAAGAAAATCAATCGGACTTCAGCTTGGAACATGGTCGTGGTCGAAGAAAACGAAAAGAAATAACGTATGACGACAATCTAACAGAACGTGAGTGGACCCTGGCAATGGAAGAAGAGGGTGATATAGGCGAAGCTGTCAGAAAGAAGAGAAGGCGATTAGCCAAGAATTCGCGTAAAACCCCTGAGCTTTCGAACGGAGACAGTGCCTATGAGGCACCCTCCTCAAGGAGACGGGGCTCCGCTAAAGATTCAGGAGCTTTATCCCGAAAGCAGTCTTCAGAAGATTTGCCCATGGAAAATGGTCGTATGAACGGCAATAGCTCTTCGGGGAAAAGGGGTGTAGATGTTAACGGAGAAGTTCTTGCTGAGACCTCTATCCGAGATGCTCCCAAGCCTAAACGAAAACGTGGTCGACCAAGGAAGAATGCAAGACGTTGACACTGTACTGGACAAAGTAAAAGTTTTCATTGACATTTTACCATAAGCCCAGGGTCGTCTATAAGTGCTGTCGTCCAAAGCCTCATGAATGCCCAACTGAAGGATTGTTAGCCTTCAATGAAAAGCGCAGATAAACTACTGCACCTGTAAAAGAGAGAGAGAGAGAGAGAGAGAGAAGCGCAGAGACCGAACGACAGCAACAAAGTCATGTGCAGTAGACTCGTCATGAGCAATCGTGTTTGGTTTATCTGCTCAGAATTTTGTTAATAAGCTTTGTCGTAGAACCATCCTCAGTTACTACTTATACACTCTGTGTTCTTTGTCTACCATTCTTTCGTACGTTTGTTTGTCTACCTGCGCTCGTCGGAAAACACCGACACGAATGAAAGGGGGCAGTGTCGCGGAAGGAAATGACTGTGGAACAGGCAAAGCGTCGATGTGCATGCAGTGGCCAATCGTTGGAATGTTGTGTATGATGTACCTTTGTACTAGTGTCTGGCCTGACCCAGCCCTCTCTTGCACCTTGAAATAAAGCTTTTTCATTATCATTGTACTAGTTCATGTAAAGAGTATTTACAGCTGAATGATACTGAAGGCAAAAGTGAAACTGAGATATACAAACTCTCGCGGATTACCGTGAATCTCATTAATTCAGGCAAATGCGACCCGTCTTCACGCAGTGTGCCCGTGAAACGAATCGCGTTTTGACTCTCCGAAAGAGATCTTTTAAGCTCATGAACTCATCCCACGAAAACGATGAGGTAGGGTGGATGCTAGAAAGAGTTCTGTGTTTTGAGGTACAGAGTAAACACGTTATAGGCATATCGTTCAATAGAGCGGAAATCCTTTGTCAACGTTATGATGCCATGCTTGAAGTCCACCGATCACATCGCAGACATTTGTGGCTCCCGCATCAAGAAATAACCTCAACGCCTTCCGACTTGAATTACCTCTCCGACAAAGAAATATAATTCGTGTCTTGTCGACAGCTATGTCACTAATGCCTCGAGACGGCTCTAATCCAGCTAAGGGCCAGTTCTCTGCCTCATCGAGATGGCATAATTCAAACTCATGACGTGGACGGACATCAATCAATCTGTACGTGGAGGGCGCCTTCCTCAGCTTCGCCAAGTCCTTGGTTGATATACGATATTGATCTGGTATATCAGGTACTAACATCCCTAATACCATGCCGCCATTAGCGAATAGCTCATAATCGAAATGTGCGACATTTACCCCAGGCGATACACCACACATCGCACAGTTCTTTACGCGAGACCGTAGCTTTATGGTTCTAAACCCACAAAGAGAACCATCGAATAACAACATTCTGCGATCCAAATCGTCTGTTTGCTTCATGCAGCTTAAGAACTTGACTGCTTCCAGTGCCTGCAGATTGCCAATGATACCAGGAACAGGACCAAGCACGCCAGCAGAATCACAGCTGCCAACACAAGCCGGAGGAGGTGGGCTGGGAAAAATGCATCTGTAACATGGAGATTCCTCAGTTTTGCAATACATAGTTAACTGTCCGTCAGTGCCAATTGCAGATCCAGAGAGCAATGGTGTTCGGCATTTCGCACATGCATCACTGACAAGATACCGAGATGCCACGTTGTCTGTACAGTCCAAGACCAAATCGTACGACGATGCCAAGAGAACGGCGTTTTCAGGAACAAAGCTATCATGTTTTTCAATTGCGACGTCGGAGTTCAGCGTGCTGATTGCGATCTCGGTCGAGTCAACCTTATTCATTCCAACTCTGGCCTCGGAATGTGCGATTTGGCGATGCAGATTACTCGCTTCAACGACATCATGCGGCCGATCCACAAGACCAAGCGTTCCAACTCCAGCACCAGCAAGGTAGAGGACCGCTGGACAACCCAAGCCACCCAGCCCAATAACTAGAACGCGAGAATTCTTCAACTTTCTTTGACCACCAGGTCCAAACTGCGTGAGCAAAAGCTGCCGGCTGTACCGCTCAATTTCGCGACTACTAAGAGAATCGTGTTTATTATTAGAATCGTTCATGCTGACTGTTTCTCTGATCACGGGACTGTGGTGCGCTGTCTTTTCGCAGAATGTGCGAATGGAATACCTGACTTTGCCTGGTTTCTGATTACTAAATTCTTGTGCTCGCCCTTAAGTAAACCGCCGTGGTCAAGAAATAATGTGTCCTTCTTTCTCGAATGACTTTCGCAGAGAATCACAGAGGAATACGTGCGGAAAACAAGCGCACCCATGCCACAGCACCACGGAACGTGCTAATGATATGCAAAGCGAAAGGTATATCTGCATCATTTTTATGCATTTTAGTTCATTAATTTGCACATCATGCCAATTTGGCATTGCCAAACAAACTACAGACGAGTGCGCCAGGACAAGCAACATCATGTTGCATGCTTTCGTCCTGCTTGGTAGGAAGTCCTCCTATATACGTCGGCTTCTTTCTTCCATACTGCCAAGACGCAGCCTCATTGGGTACGGTGAGGTGGATTTACTCAATCCAATACAGAGTTCCCGTATCTACCTGAGATTAAAGAGTTTACGCTGCATCGCAAACACTTTTTCGAGTAAGTCGAAGAGGTTTAGGCAGTCGCGAATCATAAAGGCTCGATGGATTTCCAGATTTCTTGGGGGCTTTACTGGATTTGACACAATTAGTGCCCTGCGGAAACTGTCACTAGCCTGCCGTTGAAGAAATTCACTTTTGCGATGGCACCCACGAACATTGTGCGAAAGGAGCAACTGTCTAAGCAATGGAAATGGGTTGGGGAAATTACTGATGGAAAGGATGGCTGCAACATCTTTTACGGGCTTCTCATTGCATCTGCTGACCTTGGTAGAGCGATCGAAGTCCATCTTTGTGATGGAGTGTCTTCGCTACTCGGCAGCGTTCCAGATGTAACGAGACCCCATGAATCTTTGGCCTTGATAACTGGGACTTCCAGGGTTACCGCCATTCGCAACGCGTTTTCAAATACACCACCACTTGCTCGGATAGAGAACGGTGAATTACGTATCTCGGTTCCATGGGGAGTCGAATACGGAGCGGGTATCAATCTTGATATAGAAAGTGTCCGATTGAAAAAAATACAGGGCAGCAGCTTGTTCCTGAACTTGCTTTTCGACCAAATCGAGCGAGGTAGACAAGAACTCAAATGCCTAAGAGAAAAGGTACAGCATCTTCAAAATGAGAAGAGCGATCTTCAGCGGGCGAGGAAGAATTTGGACAAATACTTGGATGCACGTCCTGAGCGTCTGCGAGTAGCAGCGCAAGTTCTGAATGAGTTTAAGAAAACGTGCCGTTTAGCGAAAGGAATAGAGCATGGTCCAGAAGAGAATGTAGGTAAGAATTGAGTTCCTCCTAAAAGTACCAAAGAACAGTACGGTGGTTATCGGAGCCTGCAAATACTTTCCCGGGTTGAAAAAAGTTTTGAAGAGAAGAGCAATAGATATCATGAGGGAAACAAGTATGTAAAAGAGGAAGCCTTGAACACCTCGTAATCCAAGTATACCTGCTGCTGCTCCGCCGGACGCATATCCAAATGTACGTCTGTTATCAAGTCAGACAGGCTGAAACAAACGGTTTGTTTAAGTAATAAACTTACACGAAAAGCAGAACCTGGTGGTTGGCTGCGTAAAGGTTTTGTAACTTCACGTCTTGGATCGAAAGAATTACCATGACGATCTTTGCCAAAGTTGATGTTCGTTTGTACAACAACTTTGGTTCTCAAGAGAGACTCCGCTTTTTGAGGCGACAGAACGTGCAGAAATTGATGGCATGCTGCGGATCTAACCTTACACGGGAACAAGGGTACCCAGGGGTAAACAGTGTAAATACTCTGCGCTCTGCTACATGTCAACGGACTTTGCACAAGTTCACGGGCAATGCCTGCACTATCGTATGCACTGCACAATGTGCAGTGAGATAAGAAAAAAAAAAGCGAGAACCTTTTATAAGCGAGGCAGAAGTTCCGAGGTTGGACACTTTTCTTCTGTTCATCTTAGCGTTGTTTCGATTGTTCGTCACTTGTCTTCATCCACCCTCGTATCATGATGATACATGCTCATGAGAAGAGAAACCGGGCTGGGAAACCAGCCAGGAATGCATACATTTTCACCTTGTTTGGCAATGTTGGCAAGGTTCCATGCTACAAATCTGGTTCGTCTTCGCAGGCTGTGAATTTCTTGTTCACGATAAGAACAGTGCAGAACGTTACGCATACCGGCCCTCTGCTACACATCTGGATTACATCCGTTTTGCCGAACGTTTTACAGAAAAAGTTGTCGAGTCTGTATGGATTCGTTGATTAGCGATAACACACGTTAGAAGCAAGCTATTCGTCAAGATTGTTTAGCCTCCACATAGAGGAACCGCCAGGTCCTGCTCCTTTAACAAGAGTTGCAATTTGTTTCAAGAGGGACTTGAACTGTTGCAGAGATTCGGCAGAATTCTGAACTCGCGATTTGAAGCTATCGACCACTTCGGCTGAAGAGCACTGACCTCCCCGATCCCTTAGAAACCCGATCAAATCCTGCAGAAGGGTGCTTGGAGTGGAGACGGTTGATACTGGATTGCTCGTGCTCCCTCCTTCTCGCTGAGTGATTTTGCTAAGCAGTGCGGATGCCTTCGACTGTCCAACCTTATTTGATCTGTTCACGTACCCAGCCAATCCAGATTTGCCAGTCCAGGTTGGAACACCGATACCCGCCCGTCTTCGTCGACGAGCAGAGCGCTTCAACTCTTCGACTGCCTCTCGTGCGATCTTATTCGCTTCGTATTCAATCACGCTGATATCCTTAACCTCGCTTCCTGCATTTAGAATTTCATCATGATTCATAGTGCTCGAGAGTTGACCGTCTGCTGAATCGTCCAGTAGGGAGTTCAGAAGCTTTGCATTTCCATCTTCAGAAGTACTGGTATCATTTGTTTCTTTCTTCTCCGAATCTGTCGCCGCTCGTAAAGCTACAGCCTCGGAAGCTCTAACTTCTTTTGCGTTCGTACCAGAAAATATGTCCCCAGTTTCAGTTCCATTCTCGTCGTCTTCTACCAGAGTGAACAAATCTCTAATGTCTTTCGGCTTGAAGAATCGACGTTGACGAGGATCGCTGAGAACTTTGTTCGTTAAGAACTGCTTGTATATCTGCACGAACAATACCCGGTGACCAAGAAAAAAGAAAGAGTTAAGAGTTAATATAACTACTCTGGTTCTTCAGAAGTGGACAATCCTCAATCGAAACTTAGACATACCTGTCTGTGATAGATCTTTTCCTCGATCGTACCAGTAGTCACAAACCTGTACACTGTAACCGGTTTCGTTTGCCCTACACGCCAAGCTCTCTCTCTTGCTTGAAGGTCTACACTTGGATTCCAGTCCGGATCGTAAAGCACTACTCGATCAGCACCAGTCAAGTTCACACCTAAACCGCCAACTCGGGTTGTTAACAAAAAAATGAATATGGTCTCGTCACTATTGAAATTGTCTATGAGCTCCATGCGGGATCCTATTGCAGTCTCACCATCCATTCTTTGGTATGTATAGTTTCTTTCTTTGACAAAGGATTCTAAAATGTCCAGCATCGTCCTGGTTTGACTGAAGATAAGAACTCTGCTTCCCACGGCGTGCCACGCTTCTAGAACCTGATTCAAGACGATCAACTTTCCCGACCGCCTCCAATTTCCATAGTCAACAGGGCGTTCCTCCATCTCTTCTATAGAATGAAATACCTTTCCTTTGGTCGTCGTTTTGCGTTTGGTACCGCCGTTTTCTAGAACCACTATTCCTCTTGAAATGTCTGCATCATGGTCGTTATGAAACAGAGGAATATCGCAGTGGTTACAAACTTTTCGAAGAGCAGTGATGGCGTAAAGAAGATTCAACTTGCCTTGTAGAACTTGTCGAACAAACCTAGACTTTAAGAACTTCTTGTATTTCTCCCGTTGCTCAGAAGTTAGACGCACAAATAGAATTTGTTCGCTCTTTTCCGGAAGCTGTTTGGCCACATCTTTCTTCAACCTCCGCAAAAGGTATGGAGATATCAAATCACGCAACACGACAGAGCATTTGTATGCTGTGTGTACTTGGGATTTGCTTGCAGTTGCATACCCGCCCATGGTAATTGGAACAACAAATTGCTCCTGAAAAACTGGAAGAGTTCCGAGTTTTCCGGGAAACACAAAATCAAAGAGACTCCAAAGCTCTTTGAGGTGATTCTGTAATGGAGATCCGCTCACGATTATTCGGTGAGGAGTGTCGAACCTCTTGCATATGATTGTCACTTCTGCATCGGGGGATTTCATCTTGTGCCCTTCATCAGCGATTACATAATCAAATCTGTCAATTAGTATGCCATGATTCCTTCTCACTTGCTCGTAGCTGGTGATGAGAACGCCATGACTACCATTCACGACTTCGCGGACAATGTCCTCCGGATTGTATTTGGAATACACCCTTCTTCTCTTTTTGTTCCGCTTGTTCGGCATCTCGTACGAAGGATGGAGAATTCGAACCCGAAATCGAGGCCACCAATTGCGAAATTCTCGAAGCCATTGGCGCAAAACAGTTGTTGGGGCTATTACAAGAACAGAGCCTGGTAGTTTTTCGCTATAGTTAAGCGCTGCTAAGAACGTGACGATTTGAACTGTCTTCCCCAGTCCCATTTCGTCCCCAAGAATGCCGCCTGTGCCTTGAGCATGAAGTTCCCACAGCCATTGAACCTGCTCCGAAAGAATAGTCCACTAAAGAGTCAGTCGCTTAACGCATAGAGGAAACACGCAACTCAAGTACATCTCGTGGTAAATAGATGCTCTTACCCCTGTCTTTTGATAGTCAAAAAGCTTGTCATAAATGGAAGATGGTACTCTAAGGCCACCTTCAAGCTCCACTTCTTCTTCCTCGGTCATAACCCAGTCATCCCCTTCTTTCAGAACTTCCTGGAAAGCTTCGGACCCCTGTTCTTCAACTTCTTCGTCAGCGAAGTCTGTATCATCCTTTCTCTTTCTCTTCCTCTTCTTCCGGTTATCAATTTCGTTTGGATAAATACCATCCCCCGTTGAAGCTTCCTCTTCTTCCGAATCGTCCGGAAGATATTCTTCTTCGTCGCCAAAACTGCTTGCCCTGGCTCTTTTCACGTGTCCATTCGAATATTCTTGTGTGTGGCGCGACCTTACTGGTCTGGTGGGTTTCTCGATTTCTCGCTCAACGGCCGCTTCATCCTCCTGACCATTTTGGTGGTCTGTTTGAAGAAGCACTTTCAGTCTTCTACGAATAACCCCAGAAGACTCTGTCTGATTGTCTTTATAACTGGACTTTTCTTGAAATGGAGTGACGCGACCTGTCCTCACAAGAAATTCGTGTTCAGATTCACCCGGCTTCCGTTCATTATCGGCGATTGCAGTATGAACCAGAGTGGTTCTCTTACTGATTTCTTGACGTGCCTCATTTGCTTCGAGCAGCTTTGTCCTTTTCCCTTGGACCACTTTTATCTTTTCTTGGATGGCACTCAAACGGCGATTTGTTCGGGTAGAAAAAGATGAGTTGAGCAGAACTTGTTCCTCTGCTCGCAGTGTTTTCAGTTGTTGGTCTAGTTTCTCTATGTTGGAATCTAACTCTTCGGCCTCAGCATTCTTGGCTTGTATTTCTGCACTCGCAAAAATTGCGCCTTCCACTTCTTCTACATTCTTGGCGGTGACACCTAGCTCTGAAAGATTCGGCTCTGCCATCTGGGCTTCAGTCAATGTAACTCTTGAATTCTTTCCTTCACCAAATTTCGGTAATAATGCAAACGATCCGTTCTTGCAGATTGTTTGCTGTTCCTTTCACATTCAAGATAGACCCCAAAAACATCAAGTCTAGAAAGGAATGGGAAACGAACGGACTTACTGCACTTTATGCCGTGGTTTCCAACTACAACTTCGCGCGTAGGAGCAAATAGTTGCAATATACTTCAGCTGTAAAAAATTGGAGTGCCCTGCACGTAAATGTTCTACAAGCTTTGTCGGAGACGACAAAGAGCCACGAGGACGATAGAGGAGCACGCGTTCCCTCAGTTGATGGCACGAGTATCCGTGAAGAACATTGGGTAGACACAAATTGCTCAGAAAAACGAAGGTGCTACTATCACGTACCCTTGCAGAGATGTTTGCACGTTCGCCCTTGTATAGAGCTCTTCTTTGCAACAACCTCATAATTAAGTGGACGCGAGTTTGCTGGCGGTGCTTCGTCAGCCTCGGCGACATCAAAAGTACCTAGGGAAGCCAAAAAAAAAACTCGAATTTGTGTCGGCCTTCAGATCACATGATTTGAATGCCCTCGTAAAAACGAATGCTGTGCGCTGTCTGGCATTCGAATGCATTCTTTGTTTTGAATGGAAAAGTTTCCAAACCATTAAATGGTCAAATTTTTGAATGCATTCGGTATGAGGGGTATCCCTTCCAAACCCAATTTTGAATCAAAAATTTTGATGCCTCAAATAGCAAAATGGCAGAATATTGTCCATTTGAATGCGTTCAAATAGTTTTAAAGATGTAAGAGTTTATGCATTCGAATGCCTTGAATGGTTTGAATGCATATTATGTTTTTTGTGAGGCAGATGGTTAGGACTACGTGGCACACGTGTGCACATTACGCAACGGACCACTATAGGTGGCGTTGATCTGGCTCCTGCTTGAGCGTCTGGGTTTGCATGCTCTGCAAGGCGCGAGCGCTTTGAACGATCTGCAACGGCCGCACCTCTGGCGCCTCTACTGCGCGTTTTGTTTACCCACCCTCCCTCTCCTCCTAAAGGAGCTTTGTCCCCTACCTACGAAGGTAATAGGCTCAGGGAGTTTGCTTCGCTAAGAAGCAGCGAAGCTGATCCTCTCTCACTTCGCACCTGTAGTTGAATTAATTGGCCACTTCTGGGCCTTTAATTAAATTATCCCAAACTAATCCCAATTGGGATGTTCTGCAGGACGATGAGTAGCCCATTACAAAATGAATATGGATGGGAAGGATGCAGCGTCTTCGGAGGAGAATTCTCAGAGCAGAGGGAATATCCGGCCGGCATCTTCAGCGACCGGACAAGAAACATCCACGTTTCAACGTGATCACTTGGCGTCCCGCATCTCTCTCAACCATGCATCTACGATCTACGACGGTACCAAAAGGTATCCCTCATACCTTCGGTAGAACGCCGCGTGCTTTTGGACGCTGTTTCTTTGAAACTCCCACCGCCTACACTAGGGGCAGTGATGTTGTTCTGGGACTCGCTGAGCCCGTTAAGGTTGTAGAACGCTGCCTTCTGTCTTGCGGAGCACCAGAAAGTGCGGGTGATGTCTTGTCTGTCTCCCACACAGATGTATTCCCAAACCACAAAAATCGTTCTGGGAGCTTCATGCCAGAGAGGTAATGGGACTCCTTTTTCAGGTTTAAGAACTTGGTCTTTGGTAACACGCATAGAGAACGGCAGACGAAGCCATAACACGTGAGTTGCTTCACGAAGTGAGGAGACGGGCATATCAGGGCCCTCTCAAGGTAAGTTCATCCCGAAATATCCCGGAAACAAAAGTGGTTGAAGCGAGCGAAGTCTTTCCAAAACTCAATGATGATCGTAAGATGGAGTCGATAGGGACATATGAGTACCGTGATTAGATCTCCTTGTACTCGACCATAGGTCGATGATCTGAGACGTGGGGCTTGTCTCACTGTCGGAAGCTTCTACATGCTAACATGATTCTCTGTTAACTCCTGATTTATTGTCTCAGTTTGGATTGACATTGAGATTTAGTTAATCTGTACATATATCTGTTGTTGCATTTTAAAACTCAGGATGTATGCATCGCCATCGGCGACGCTTCAGAACCCCTTTTTAATTCTGCTTGTGTCAGAAGTTGCAGAATATCATGGTATCCACCTCGTTCAGCTTCATGTATCGCTGTTGAACCCCATCTATCGCGATGGTTAGCGTCAGCGCCGTTCTCAAGCAATAACTGCACGATATCTCGACGTCCTTCAGAAGCAGCCACCTGCGTCATTGAACAATAACACGATTCAAACTCCTGTTAGAGCAAAAATTGTGCACGAGACGTGCTTGTGTACGTCTCTGTCGACATGGCAAACCTCTGCTAAGAACTTACCATTAGTGGTGTACGGCGATCGTAATCGGAGCAGTTCACATCCAACCCGTTCATGATGAGTTTGGTCATGCCGTCTACGTCGCCATCTGCCGCTGCAACCATGGCGGCTTGATTTGCCAAACTCTCCTTGTGGTGGGAGTCGAGTACACCGGATCCTTCCACATGACCGGCAATCCTGCCTTCTATAGATCTTAGCAGTCGAATGGGTTCGCTATCGCCTGATCGATTGGCATAGTTCATAGCGTCAACAAGAGGTGAGTTATTCCACCTGTCAAATGACAGCCTCGCGCCAGCCGAAATCAACAATCTAATACATGCTGTACGCCCTTCGGCAGCGGCTATCAAACGAAGCGCAGCACAGGAAGGAGATAGACAAATAAATTTGTTGTCAGTCGAATACCTCTCCGTAACTGAATCGAAACGAACGAAGGGGACAGGGTCCACTTACCAACGTGAAGAGCCGTTCGTTTGTCATAATCAGAGTAGTTCACCTTTGCCCCCCTGTCGATCAAACGACCGACTAACTCCGTTTGTCCTCTGTACACCGCTTCAAGTAGTCGCTTGGAAAGATCATCTTCATCTGGTTCCTCATCTAGAGAATCCTCACGGTTTTGTTGCCTACTAGACATTGCCTGTCTGTCGGACAGTTCGGCTGCTAGAGTATTGCTCGTAAGTGTATTCAGAATTTCCTCAAAACTTGGTCTATCGGCAGCATTCTGCGCCCAACACTTCTTTATGAGCTCCTCAAGGATTTTCGGCACCCGATCTTCCTCGTAGAACGACGGCCTGTTCCCTTCGACAACATGGAACATGACCTGTATAGGCGTTTTTTTTCCAAACGGAAACCTTCCGGTGTACATTTCGTACATTACGATTCCAAACGAATACACGTCGGCAGCTGGGGTATATGGTTTAAGCTCCATGACTTCCGGCGCCATAGTGTACGGTGTTCCAATTATACCCCCTTCTGCCGGCCTTCCGGAAGAACTGAGGTGTACTCCAGAAGCATTGTTAACAAACTGTCGACTAAGGCCAAAGTCACAAATCACGCAGTGAGTGAGTGTTCGGTTGATAAGAATGTTGCTTGTCTTCAAGTCCCTGTGCAAAATTGGTGGTGAAGAAGCATGAAGGTAATACATGCCACGAGCCACTCCGCAAAGCATTTCAACAGCTTTCTCTGGCGTGAAGCGACTAGGGTTCGGACCATGTAGGTAATTGGCAACCGAACCACCGGTATACAACTCGGTGACGATACAGACCACCGGTTCAAAACATATACCCATGTACAGCAAGCAGTTTGGATGTCGTATTTGCAAAAGCAACCAAAACTCTTCGACGTAATCGCCAACAACATCCTTTCGATTCTCTTCGACAGTAGTGGAAAGCTTGTCCACACCAGCGGCATCGCCGTGGCCATCTTTAAAAACCTTGACGGCCACAGGGACGTGCATCCACTGACATTCATACACAGTAGCACAAGCACCCCTTCCAAGAATCTTGCCGAATTTGATGTCATCATAATTGATGATAAAAGGCATGGCGGCATTCAGATCTTCATTCGGATCATCATCAGCGTCATCTCTGCGAGAGTTAGAACGCAGCAAGTCTAGACGAGGGTGTTTCAAATCGCGTCGAACTAGCTTTTGTTTCTTCGGCTTTGGAATGCGAGGTCGCTTTCCAGAGCTAGAAGAAGGGGTAGAAGACGCCGGCTTCCAGTCTACACGACCATGAGAATGTGCTGGGGTATCTGGATGAAGAAGACCATTTCTCTCCATGTTGAGCTGAGCGAGATCGAGTTCACGCTTCTCGATGTACTTGAGGTGCTCACCAGCCACTGATTGCAACTCATCAAGCCATTCGGTTACATTTTCATCACTCTTAAGTTGCTCAATAAAGTCAGCATATGAGATAGCCTCGTTCTTAGGGTCAGATGAGTCGGCTATGATCTGGTCGGCAACGGCTTGGATTCGCGTTTCATTCTGAGCGTCGAGCTGGTCAACGGTGTTGGTGAGCTCGGAGACTATTCTTTGCATGAGTTTCAACGCGCTGCATAATTGATCTCTCGAGAGATAGCCCTTTCCATCTTGAGAATTGTCATATATGGAAAATAAATACTTGAGGCGACTTTCGGTTGTTCCGCGGCAAAGAATGGCATAGCCCAAGATAAACTCACGAAGCGTAACACGTCCCTGTACGCCACCGTCTGCAATATCGAAAATGTTGAACACAAGCTTTGGGTCGATGGTAAGCTCTGTAGCAATGAAGTTTCCGGTGGCTCTTTTGAACTGTTCTGGAAGCAAGCCCTCGTTACTGGGATCCATTTTCTTGTAGTAGTCGATGAGTGTATCAATCTCAGATTGCTTGAGATTGTGCTGAACACCAAGAACACGGGCGCCACTTTCATCGTGGTGGAAGCGTTGGGGAGAAAGGTGCGCATGCTTGGCGAAGTTGTTTCCCATGAGGGGGCGGAAACACGATGCTGCGGCTGCAGCGACGCCCGTAAAAAGCTCACACGCGCGAGCGGACGCCGAGCGGTCAGAGGTGTTAGACGCAATGGTGGCGAAGGATGGATTCCAGCGACTGGAAACGCAACGACCGCGGCGAGCGCGTCAAAGACAGGCTCGAGTAAAAGCCTGGGCGTTGCCGCACAGACTCATGACGGAGGGTTCTGATACGGGCGCTCTGGTTTTGGGGGGCAATGCATGTGCCGTTGCAGTTGATGCAACACCGGTGCACACTGTGCACGCGTGGCAAAGCTGAAAGATAATCATATGCTTACACGTTTTGCAGCTGTGAGCGACTGTGCAGCGCGAATCTGCGTCTGCCAGCAGACAGTGCACCCCTGTGTCAAGGGCGCTTCAAGTGCACTATATAGGGTTGGCACTGTACGGTAATTGAAGAACTTATATTTCCGTCTTGATTACTTGTTCAACTGGACACGTGTGTGGTTTTGTGCAAGCTCGAGTTCTGTGCACTGCAAAGAGCGTGCACTGTCTAAGGGGTGCACTATATCGAGCATGCTCTCTGTACCTTCACCAAACACTGCAGAGGGCTGGCTACCCAGGGTGGCGACAACAACTCGAAAGACAACTTCCAATCACAGCGCCATCCGGCGCACACATGTGCTGGTAACCCCGTTCGGGGTGGCAAACAGCTACACGTAGCCTGCCGGTGGTGAAGTCTAGGGTTTTCCTCCGTGTCTGTGCTATGCTTACATTGTAGGTTGGTGTAAGAGGAATAAGCCGCACGGAAACCATGCTGAGCGCATATGTGGCAGATTTCTTGCTCAGGCGCAGTCTAAACGTGTGAAACTGCTGTTCATTAAGCTGAAAATGTACCACTCCAATCTCTGTCCAACTTTCCTCATTTCTTCCAGCAAGTCGTGATTTGCGCACTCTATCAAACTGGCAGCAGCAACATCTTTTTTGAACAGACACATCACAACAAGAACGTCCCGCCAAGTAGTCTCGCAACAAAATCATGCTCTAGTTTTTTTTTAAAGGACGACGCAAGGTCTCGAGTCCTCAATCCAATACTCTACGAAAGCACATCTTTATCCGATTTAACCTCTCATCTCTCGTTTTGGTTGGAAGCTACAAGTACTTTTCACATGGCGTGTGAGTTCCACTTGTGTGAAATACAGCTTTCACAAAGCTATTTAGTGGAATAAAATCCAAGTCATGGCCCATGGCACAAGCTCTTGCTTCATCACTTCATTTTTGGAACGAACGAAATCACCGTGAGTTTTAGTCTCACCATTTTCATCCTGCGTCGCACGAAGTCCTATGCGTGACGAGAAATATGAATCCACCTCTAAAACAGCCGAAAACACTATTCTGTGGATAACAATAACGGTCGATCATCATGGTGGCGTTTGAACACGAGCGCAGTTCACTTGCAGACATTAATCCTTATGAAGGACCATGCACTACGAGTCTCGTAGTACGAGACGTGTGGAACCCACTTCTCAAATCGCCGAGAAAAACGCATTTGTGGATCACATAACATTGGATAATCATCATGATGACCGCAGGACTTATGTGCGCCACTATGTGCCACCGTCATGATGATCATGGTCGCACAAGCTTTGCACGATTTGATTTTGCGTGCGCCACCATCATGGTGGCGCACGCAATTGCTGCGCGCCGTTTTTGTCAGCCCAATATCCGAAGAAGATCTGGTCATACGAATGGAACATTCACAGCAACCCAGGAAACGACACACAAGCTCAATGCCGCAGCTGTTTCAAGTCACGTTAGCGTTACCCTTGGGTGAAACATCAAATTTTGAGAATGAGCGAAGGTACCCTTTTACTGCACCGCGTGACCAAGTGTAAATTGCACAACGGCTTCTTATGGCTAAATTCACTGCTTTCGTCTCCACCACAAGATACTTAGCTTATTACAGTAAACTTGATTGTTACCTTCTTCGACCTCATCGTTTGCGGGCGTTAAAACTGGCTCCAACGGAGGAAAACATTGCTTTTCGTTTCAATGTTTTTTGGCGAAGCGCCACTCGTTTCTTTCGGGTTTAGAACGCTGCTCTTATTCCACGCCAGGGCTTTTGCAAAGAGCATCTCCCACTAAAAAAGGACAAGCAACCCCTCTTGCTCAGATTCTGCATGCAGCTCTCGTTGAGTTACTTGCCCAATCCTCCCCCGTAGACACTTTTTGGGCAATTTAGCACATAGGTTATTGAGGAAATGAACTGCTCCAAACCAACCTCTACCATCGCGCAGAGCACATTTCCTGAACAAAACGAAAGCACTGCATAAAGTTTCCGCAAGGTTAAAAAACGAACAGTCCTCTGACTTTTGTTCAGACCCTGAAATAGGAGTTGATCCGAAGAACATGTCTATGAATACGACACAATCTTTCTGGCAATGATTGTTTTCAGCTTCAACGACTTCTTCTACCCTCGTTGTCGTTGTTCCCCACTTCGCTTCTTCTTCCATATTCCTGTTCCTCCTCCTCTTGCGGCACTGACAGTGCTTTCCGTTAGGCAACTATCTGTCGAACCTGGACCACGGCACCCAGTACTATTGAAGAAGGCTGGAAGCCGTTATATCTTTGTTCGGATCTAAGCGCTGTTCCTCCATGCACACCAAGTCTGAACTCACATGCGCATCTCAGGAAATATGAGGTAGTGCAGAGGGCTTCATGGATTCACCAAAGCAGAGAATGTACGGTGCACGCGCATGATCGCCCGTCCGAAGCTTTGGTCAACCATGATGACGGCTTCCACAAACTGCACAGCTTGAAAAGAGGAACTGTATATGGTAGATCCGCAAGAGTGCTCCTCAAGTGGGCAGCTGGCTCGTTAGGGGTCTGAGTATGCTCACTACACGGCTGAAGTGAAAGCAGCGACCGAAGCGCTCTGAGCGGTGCATGCACAGATGGGAGCAGCTTCTAGTGATACGGAATTCGAGTTTGGATAATATGTGCTTGAAACTAATGCAGGAAGTGACCCATTTACTGCAAATATATATCGCAGTCTGACAACCACGTTGATGTGGGTACCAGGATACTATCATAACGGGCTGGATACGAACATAAGGGTAGACTATCTAGCACCAAGGCCGTTAACATGTTGGGCTAACACACTGAAAAACATCGAACCGAAATCACGTTGTTGCAAAGCGCTCACCCAAGAATGAGCGGGAGAAAGAGGACACATTGCTTCACATTTGCTCCCTAGGAACAGCTGCGGGAATGCTGTTCGCAATCGTCCATCAAGCACTGTGCTTGCCATTGTTACCAGAGTCGCCTTTGCGTACGACCAGCGCGACGAGCGAGTGGTCGTGGATTAGATGCCTGCGCAAGTGCTCGTTTCGAATGTACGACCTTTCACACAGGTGGCATTGAAATGCTCGGAAATAATGGTGCACTCTTAAATCATGATATTTGAGCTCACTATTGCGATGAAACGCCTTGTCGCAAACAGAGCACTGATAACGACGAATGCCAAGATGCACAGACCTGTAGTGGCGGTTGTAGTTGCCCGTATTCACAAAATGAGTTCCACATTCCGGGCAAGTGCAAGGCCTTGCGGAACGCCGCCCACGGCGTCGAGCGCGTCCATTACGAGCGCTCAAAACGGCCGTACAACCGGCGAGAAGCCGAGCCGAATCCAGTCGTGGTTGCGAAGTGTCCGAGTGCCTTGCAGGATCCGAGAGCAACCTCTTCTGTGCCTGCAATACGGAAACGTCAGCAACCGGTTCCGGCGATGGCGCGGGACGAGTTTTTGGTCTTTCATAGACCTGATGGCACTCCTTGCGGCTGATATGATGCACTACGTCGCTGAAGTCTGCGAAAATGCTTCTACAGTAAGGACACATATGATTTGACATAATGCTAGTATTGGTAGCTTGCACGGGGGTAATGTTGCTCGTCGAATGGGTGCACCAGGCTGATTGCAGCAGCTCTGCTTGGTGCTGGTCTACTTATAGGAAGATCAGAGAAGCATATGGTTACGGTCAAGATGGTTGAGGGCTGCCCAGCCCGCTGGGGCAAGAAAAGACAAAGAATCAGGTGCGAGTGGTAAGCACGTTTATCTTGAAGCGTATGGCACTGTCCGATCACGTGGCAGATCTTAGCGGTGCTCCATGCACTCGAGAGCTTGGAAAAGGAGCATTCTGTGGTTCGCAGGTTGGGCATTGCTTGAATGAAGTGTCTACCATATCCAACTTCATCCCGAACTCACAAAAACTCGGTTGGATTCTCTTTTTTCTTTCCATCACTGGCTCTCGCGAGGAAAGCGAGAATATCCTCCAGCCATTCCACCATGAAGCTTTGTGAGACTTCTCGAGTTTTTGGCAGAGCGGAATGAAATTGTTCAGGCTTACGGAGCACAGCCACAGGAAAGGTGATCCGCCAGCGCAATGCGGGGCCCATGTTGTTTGGGGCGACGCAGATATCCTACGTGGTCGCAAAAGTTGATGGGTTGGATTTATGGAAAGCACGTTGCCCGTGACGGATGCTCTTTAGGGGCTGTGTGAAGAGGCAATTGATGTGAAAGAAGGTATGGATAAAGGTCTTGTGACTGCTCGTTTTCTGTCGAGGCGTGACGCGACGGACGAGGAGTTCGGGTTTCAGGGCTAATGGGGAGGAAGGAGGCGGAAAGCATCACAGCTCATTGATTGGGTGAAGGCGAAAGAACGGGCGAGCTTCCACCGCAAGGGAAGAACGCAACTGCGCGTGTTTGCAAGCCTGGAAAGAAGCACTCACCCTTGGCTATTTTAACAACAACTCAACAACAACTATGCTAAACGCGCATTTGTGTGCACTGACAGCGATACCGAGCACTGTAAAGACGGCGCCTCGCACTGGCGCAGCAAAGGTGTGGATGGCAGATCACTTGCGCCGTCTCCGTTTTGGCGAAGAATGGCCGCTCTGCACGTGTCTCAGCAGGTGCTCCTTCCTGGTGAACGACTTCTCGCACTGGCCGCATCGATGCGCCCTCACCGAGTAATGCACGCGCATCAAGTGTGACTGCAGCTCGCTCTTCTGATAGAATGCCCATTGACAATACTTGCACCTGAAGCGCCGAATATCAGAGTGCACGGCGCGGATGTGCCGGTTAAGGTTACCGTTGTTGGACAACTTCGCGCCGCACTGAGGGCACGTCACGCCGCACGGGCGCTCCTCCTCGCGCTCCTCTTGGCGCTCTTCGCCGCCGTTGGCGTGGTCGGGCGCTCTGGCGAAGGCGCCCAGCTGCGGCAGCCAGATCTGCTCAAGCATGGACGGTGCAAACACGGAGCCCCACGTGGTTGAGCCGCCCGAGCGGAGTAGGTCGGGTTTGTATACGTCCAGTAGCGCCGAGGCGTCGCGTTGCGGAACGGACGCGTCGCACTGGAAGGGGTATTGTGAGTGGTATTGAGCGAGATGGTCGGTAGGGGGTTCTGCGCGGTGTTTGGAGGATGGCGGTTTGGTGTATATCTGATGACACCCCCTGCAGCGCAGATGGTCCAGTACGGCAGTAAACGAGTCGAAGCGCACTCTGCAGTAGGGACACGCATCGCATTGGTCGAGCTCGGCGGAAGACATGACGGCGAACGGCGGCAGCGGCACGCCGCATCCGCGCGAGCGCTACGCACCGCGTAGCGGCTTCTTAAATGTAGCTCGCAGACGGAGAGAAGCGGCGGAAGACGCCGTGTGCGGCACACGGTGTGCGCTGAGGTGGCGGCACGTGAGTTGCCACGCTGTCCAGCAGCTTGTTGCGCATCCCGGACCGCCGCGTGCTGTTTGTCTCGGTCCCGCGCCGAGCTTTTTTCTGGCCACGTGTTCAGTCATTTGAGCTATTCACACGATGTGCGCATTGCGAAGCCGATCGCGCGTGTCGGCGTTCCTTGTCTTCGTTGTTCCGTTCCGTGCCGTGCCGAGCGCTCCCCGGCGCGCTTTCCCGCCACGTGCGTCGCCTCTCGCCCGCGTCCCCGTCAGCACATGGCGGACCGTCCTCCTCCTGCAAGCAATGCCTCGGCGCCTGCCAAAAAGCCTGTGCGCGAGGTGCAGCTCTCCGGCGCCGAAGCGCACGCCAAGCTGCTCGAGCTGCTCGGCAACGCCTCGATCACCTCCGCCGACAAGCCCAAGGAGTACAAGTTCTGGAGCACGCAGCCCGTCCCGCAGATGAACCAGAATTCCGAGCTGCAATCTATCCAAAACTCCGGCGAGCCAATCGAGCTCAAGACCGTTCGTGACGTCCCCAAGCACCCATACGCACTCATCGATGCATTCGAGTGGAGCGATATTGATGTCACCGATGACTCCCAACTCGAGGAGACCTATCGTCTTCTTAATGAGAATTACGTCGAGGACGGCGCTTCCATGTTTCGCTTCGATTATTCGCGTGAGTTTCTGCGATGGGCCTTGCTTCCGCCGGGATGGCATCCCAGCTGGCATGTCGGAGTGCGCGTCAAGAGTAACAGGAAACTCGTTGCTTTTATCACCGCCATACCGGCCACCATCAACGTGCACTCCAAGCCGTTGCCAATGGTAGAGATCAACTTCCTATGCGTGCACAAGAAGCTCAGATCTAAGCGACTGGCGCCCGTTCTCATCCGCGAGATCACGCGACGCGTCAATCTCCAGGGGATATGGCAAGCCGTGTACACCGCCGGCACTTTATTGCCGCGCCCCGTTTCCACATCGCGCTATTACCATCGATCGCTCAACCCTAAGAAGCTCATCGAGACCGGATTCTCCAGGCTCAAGCCCCGAATGACCATGGCGCGTACCATCAAACTGTACTCTCTTAAATCTGAGACCCGGGTGTCAGGCATTCGCCTCATGCGCGAAAGCGACGTATCGAACGCGTGCGCTTTGCTCAAAGACTATATGTCCGACTTCGAACTCAACGTTGAGATGAATGAGCAGCATTTTCGACACTGGCTCCTCCCTCGTGAAGGTGTGATCTACACGTATGTTGTGGAAGATCCTGACAGCAACAGCATCACCGATTTGGTGTCCTTTTACTCACTGCCGTCCAGTGTAATCAACAATCCTATGCACAGTACCCTACAAGCTGCTTACGCCTTCTGCATAGTGCCGAAGAAGACATCCATCCAAGCTCTCATGAAGGATGCATTGGTTCTCGCTCACAACAACAAATTTGACGTGTTCAACGCCCTAGAGCTTGGACAGAACGCCCAGTTTTTTGACGACCTCAAGTTCCACATGGGCGACGGCACCTTGAATTATTATCTTTACAACTGGAAATGCCGTCCTATTCCAAAAGAGAAGAACACACTTGTGCTACTCTAGAACAGAATCGACGAACAGCAACCACACATAAGCGATTGCGCATCCGCCAAACATACGAGAATGCAGTTGTGCTCTGGGCGTCAAAAGGCATACGTAAAGGGTGGTTATCTTGGACTCGATTTCTGTTTTTGGTGCAAAAGCACAGCGGGCGTCGAGTCTAATCACGACGTCTTAGAAGGATCTCGAAAGCGCGTGTAGACCTTCTCCACGGCTTCAATGACCGCTGGGTCAAGATCTACGGAAAAGGCGTCCAGGTTTTCTTCCAGTTGCTCAAGATTGGTCGCACCGATGATAGTACTCGCAACAAACCACCTGCTCCTACACCACGCAAGAGACAGCTGCGTGAGAGTCAGACCGGCTTCATCTGCAACTCGTTTGTACTCACGAATCGCTTCTGCGGCCAGACTACTTTGAAAGCGCTTCATGTAACCTGGATATAATGCGAACCTTGCGTTGTCCGGAATCGGTGGCTCAAGGTATTTTCCCGTGAGCGCACCTCCAGCAAGAGGACTGTAGGCAAGAAGGCCGACATTTGCATTTCGTGGCGCACAAACCTCCGCCAAGTGCCCTTCGAAATCACGATATATCAAACTATACGAGTTTTGAATAGATACAGGTCTTGCATACCCATTTGCCCGGGCCACTGCGTCAAACTGCGAGACGCCCCAAGCGGTTTCGTTGCTTAGTCCGTAGTTTCGAATCATACCCTCCTTAATTAGTTCATCCATGGCAGCAATTTGTTCTTCGAAGGGCACGGAATGTACTTCTTTTGTAACATCATATGCACCTGCACCAAACAACGGTACATACCTATCAGGCCAGTGGATTTGCAGAAGATCTATATAGTCGGTACCAAGCCGTTGCAGGATGCCCTCCACTGCAATCCTAATGTTTTTCTTGTCCACTTTCCTACCATCTCCCCGGATCCATGGCAGCGTTCTTCCTCCAATGTTACCACCAGCGACTTTTGAGAATATTACTAGCTTCTCTCTAAACGAAGAACCGCCGCGTTTCTTGATCCAAGACCCAATCATACGCTCAGTGTCGCCGTATGTTTCCTGGCGTGGTGGCACCGGATAGGTCTCTGCACCGTCGATGCCTACTACACCCTTTTCAAAAGCGTAGTCGAGCTGATCATGAGCGTCTTGCTCATTGTTCTGATGCCCCCATGTCATCGTTCCAAGCGTGACTTCGGTCATGACCAGGCCTGCGCCTCCGACGGGACGTATGTCAAGTTTGTAGTCGGTGAGCGGCGCTTTTGTTTCTGCCACCATTGTTACGGGCTTCCTTGGACAAGTAGCAGGGGCTACGCCCGCAGCCGGAGCGCGGACTGGTTTGCGAAGACCAGCATGGGATGGGGTGGCAAATCCTAGGAGCGTGTCCATCGGAGATATGTAATAATGCGCCTTGAACATGATTAATGCAGATGTGGTTGGAGAACTTGCTTTTGTTTTGTTGCTTTCTGAAGCGGGTGTCGGGGCTCACCAAGTAGCGTCGACTTAAAAAGTGTTGCTCGTTCCTTTTCCTTGCATTGATGGCAATGAGAGATCGAGCACAAGTAATCGAGCGAGACACAGATAAACGTTGCTACAGTATGCACCATGGGTGAGAATTCTGTATGCACTGCAGATGAGGAAAAATTGCGGCGAAATCTGAGCTGCAGAATTTGCCGTGACCGCACATTCGAGGATGCCCGATGGCGCTCAGCGCAGTCTACACAAAGCATTGCGTAACATCCAAGCGGTGAGCAGTTAGAGCTTCGTTAGTTTCGCGAAAGGGAACGAGCCGCAACAACACGCGTGTTTTAATCAGTGCGAAAAGTGGCATACGCCGACAGCCGAAAGCCAGATGGGCAAACACTGTTCAACGAAGAGTGGCCCGCGCTTCAATAGGAAGTGACCCAAGCTGAGCCAAGCGATGCTTCGGAACCAGTGAACGAAGCGCGGAAAACGGCTGCAACTCAACGCATGGCCAAATCAGGCAGATAGTATCTCTGTACACGGCGTGCGATAAATATAGGGTCAAATGTTCACTTTTACTGCGCACATGACGCGCTACAACAGTGGAGAGCTCGCGCGCGATTCACAAGCGCCTGAACGCTCCTCATGCACTTGCACTACATGTAAGAGTTGTACTGCTCACTGAGCATTCTTCTTCTCCTCAGCCTCACGCTTGACTCGCGCCTGATACTCGGCGAAAGTCTCTGCCGGATGAATGGCGGTCTGCTTGGCCTTGGGGTCGTTCGGATCAATCTTGGTGGGAGACGGACTAATCGCGAAAAAGACAGGCAAAATGTTTGTCAGTACATCGAGGTCTCATGGAATTGAGTGGGCAGGCGAGGACAGAACTTACTCTCTAGTTGCTTCACCACCTCCGAATCCTTTTCCTTCATCACTCATGGACCACTTTGCAGCACGGCGCGGAGCGGCATTGCAGACGGCGCGGTTGTTGGTGGCGCTGCGCACGGTGACGCCGGTGAAGGACGAAACAAAAGCCATTTTTGAAGACTGGTTAGACTGCAACGGGGCGGTACGGATCGCGGGTCGTGTTCAAGAAGACGAAGTGACAGCGGAGGGAAGAGAGGCAGAGAGATTTGGAGATCAACAAGAAAATGTGCAGCACGGAAACGCAACTGGTGGTTGTGGAGCTCTGCAATGCAGCGGCAGCTGCGTGCAGATTGCGGCCAGGAATGCACCGCCTCATTGATGCCACCAATGAGATGCGAGCGACACAACTGGCCACTTGCACACGTCGAAGACGTGGGACCCATAAAAGCGCCGTGGATGCTTTGGGATGTGTGGTGCTTTTCCAACGCGCTCTCGAATCCGAGGCGCGTTTATCTCCGCCGCTAATGACTGCAGCTGTGGGCAGCTGCAGAAGCTGTTCGTTCTGCGCTACTGCGAGTCGTTGACTCATCGACTGCGCTGCCTGCGACACTCGGGCGTAAGTGATCGTATTTGTAAGACATCAAGGAGATGCGCGAGCTCTAACAGCTCAACATCAGTGAACTGCGCAGCATATGTTTACTCAAAATGACGAAACACATCATTGCCTTGGTCATGCCCACATCACCACTCACCGCTATCACCACTCGCTCGCTCACGACTCGAGTTCTTCGTCGAGCCACAACATTGCGCGACGCGCACCGAAAGCCCTCCTTTGTATCCCGTACACAATGTACAATGCAAGCGCTCTCAACAAGCGAGCGTTCCAATGCTGTTCGCGCCCGTCTCGAACGCGCGGAGCAACTCCTGCAACAAGCGCGTGAACAAGCCAAAACAGGCAAAGCGACATCCAGTGTGCCCTCTTCAGACAGTCAGCCTGCCCGCGTTGGCGGCGCTGTGGAAACTATGGAAAGCATAGAGGAACAGGCCGCACGCGCTGCGAAGAGTGCTGATGAGGGTCCTCGATACGATCCGCAATCCGCTGTACAATACTTCAAGTCTCGCGCGTTTTATGTTCGTAGGAGACAACTTGAAATCGCGATTCCACTTACTTCATTTGTATCTCGCGTAACTCTAGATTTCCAACTTGGTACGGAAGAACAGAATCGTCCTAAACGAGCTAGGGAATTTTTGAAAATTGTGTCTTCACTTGGACCTGCTATAATCAAAGGTGGTCAAGCTGTTTCATCACGTCCTGATTTGCTTCCAAAAGAGTACTTGGATGAGCTACAGAAACTCCAAGATCGACTACCTCCTTTTGATAATGGTATTGCATTTCGATTGATTGAAGAGGAGTTAGGTAAACCGGTTGACCAAATTTTCGAATCTATTGACCCAATCCCTGTGGCTGCTGCATCCATTGGACAAGTATATTCCGCGACGTTAGCAAGCACCGGAGAACGAGTGGCTGTCAAGGTGCAACGACCGGATTGTGAACAGATCATCGCACTGGACATTTACATACTGCGCAATCTCAGCGGATCCCTCAGCAACATTTTGAAACTGACGGGAAGAGATATTGATTTGCAAAGCATTGTAGAGGAATTTGGAAAGCTCATCTACGAAGAGATAGACTACCTTTCTGAAGCTCGTAATGCAGAAAGGTTTCTTGAATTGTATGGAGATTTGCCTGGTGTTGACGTTCCGAAGATATACTGGCGGTATACCAAACGACGAGTGATAACAATGCAGTGGATGGAAGGCATTCGACTTAACAGTGATAAACTCACACGAGAGCGCTCTGAAGAGCTTGTTCGAGCTATGGTGCAGTGCTCCCTTCGACAAATGTTAGAAAATGGGTACTTCCACGCTGATACACATCTTGGTAATCTTCTTGCAACACCGACTGGAAACCTGTGTTACCTTGATTTTGGGATGATGTCCGAAGTGGAACCGGCACAACGGTATGGAATCATTGAAGCCGTTGTACATATGGTCAACAGGGATTTTGAAGCGCTTGCAAATCTTTACGTCCGACTTGGTTTCTTGCCACCGGAAACAGATTTAGAACCTATTATAGAAGCTTTGAACAAAGCTCTCCCAGATGTGTTGGGAGCGTCGGTTGGAGAGTTGAATTTTAAGTCGGTCATTGACAAGCTAGGCTCCGTCATGTATCAGTATCCATTTCGCCTTCCGGCGTATTACACGGCAATTATACGGTGTTTGGGAGTTTTGGAAGGGGTTGCAATTCAGGTAGACCCGAACTTTAAGATTTTGAAAGAGTCATATCCGTATATAGCTTCTCGGCTTTTGACAGACCCTGCCCCGGAATTGCAGGAAGCACTTCAATGCCTTCT
This sequence comes from Gracilaria caudata, assembly GCA_030374735.1. Classification (NCBI taxonomy): domain Eukaryota; phylum Rhodophyta; class Florideophyceae; order Gracilariales; family Gracilariaceae; genus Gracilaria; species Gracilaria caudata. Next base: position 85,095 of record JASCIV010000006.1, read on the forward strand.
CTTCGATAATGGTCATCCACGATGGAACAGGTTGGAAAGCTTGTTAGAATCGGCATCTACTGCTGGAGACTACGACGTCAGTGTCGCAGTGGAACAACTGTTCTCATTCTTGCTGTCTCCGCGAGGGAAACTTGCAAGGTACAACTTGGCGGACGAAGTCACAGAAGAGTTAGATGCGCTTGGTGTGGACCTCGCCAAGTACTATGTTGGCATTGCTGCGCAGGCTGGTGCCGCCGCTGGACTTCGTTTGCCTATGTTTATGCGAGCCCTCCCGCCACCAACGAGAACGCGCACAATGGAGAACGCTCGACACATGGCAGACATTTTACGCAACAGCAAGGGATTCAATCCGTCGAAACTATCCCCGATTATGCGAAGGTTCCTGCGAGAGCCCGAAAGTCAAAGAATTGGCCTCGAGGTTGCCATCTCTCTGGCAGAAAGAATAACTTCACGAGCTGTTCGTTTCGCTTTTGGGCTGCCACAGGATGAGCCACGTAGTAGGCGATGATCTTGATCAAAATGTTTAACGCACTTCAACTTATAGAGCCTACTTAGCGAATGAACAAATGTTAACAAAGAATACGCACTATGACGCTTTCCAAATGCAAGGCAAGAAACTATTGTATACAGCACAGGTCCGTAGCTAGCTGCAACACGACATGGTTGCGTCCGTGTTCTATACATGACAAAGAACCAGAAGAAATGAAGGTATATATTGAAAGCTGAACAATGTAGCTTGAAACAATCCTTGTACAATGCCGGCAGATAAGAAGTGCATGTCAGAATTCCATCACAATCGGTCGCAGTTCTTCATCGTCCACAAGTTTCTCAATCTTTTTCACAAGCTCTTCACTCGGTCGAGAGTCAAGGCCCAAGAGCACCAATGCCTTCGAACTGTTTTTGTCTCGGGCGAGAGTCATTGACGAAATATTAACACCTGCTTCACCAAGTACACTTCCAACCAAACCCATCTGTCCAGGTCGATCATACTGACTGTACGCCATGATTAAGCCATCAAGACGAAGATCGACCTCGAAACGACCGATTCTGGTCACATGTGGATTTCCACTGGTGACACGGCCCTCAACAGGCGGAGAGTTGCGAACGGTCACGACGACTTCGCTGTCCATACTCTCTGATGAGAAATGATTTGTTTCCGTGATCTTCAGGTTGTAGCGTTTTGCGATGTTATCCGCATTAACAATGGTGACCTTGACACCAAGTGACGGTTCCATCAGCCCCTTAATAAGCCCAGTACGAAGTAACCTGGTGTCCTCACTAGCGGCGGGGATGAAGTAGTCCACTACGGCCTCCCCGTGTAGCATACGTCCAGAAACAAAATAAGCAAGGCGCCCTAAAGCCTCACACAGAACAGCACGTGGCTTCAGGGTTTTCAAGACCTCTGGGGATATGTTGGGACAGTTGATCATGGTAGGGACCGCGTCGCCATCCAGAGAGTCCCTGACAGCAGTGGCGATTTCCACTGCGACATCAAGTTGTGCCTCTTTGGTACTAGCACCAAGATGAGGGGTGGCCAACACAGACGGATGTTGAACAAGCTTAGCCGAGATTGACTCCGGGTGTTTTGATGGAGGTTCGAATTCGAAACAATCCAGAGCAGCGCCGGCAATCTTTCCAGAATCCAGGGCCTCGAGAAGAGCGGTCTCGTTGACAATGCCACCACGAGCAGCGTTGATGATACGTGCCCCATTCTTCATCTTAGCAATGGCATCGGCGTTGATCATGCCCTTTGTAGACGGGATGAGAGGAATGTGAAGAGTGAGGAAGTCACACTTTTCGAGAACCTGCTCAAACGGTAACAAAGTGACTCCCATAGCCGCGGCGACCTCCTCGCTTGCGAAAGGGTCACTGGCGACGATATTCATGCCAAGTCCTTGTCCCCGTTTGGCAACCTCCCTACCAATCCTGCCCAAGCCGACAACGCCAAGAGTCTTGTCCACCAAACTAACGCCGACAAACTTGGAACGATCCCAACCACCGCTCTTGATTGTGCGGTCGGCAGGAGAGACTAAACGGGCTAGTCCGCACAGGAGAGCGATTGTGTGTTCGGCAGCGGCGACACAGTTTCCAGTAGGCGCGTTGACGACAAGAACACCTCGTTCTGTGGCGGCGGGGATGTCAATGTTATCCACGCCAACACCGGCACGGCCGATGACCTTAAGCTTCGAAGCGGCTTCGATGAGCTCGCGGGTCATTCGAGTTCCAGAGCGGACGATGATGGCATCGTGATTGACAATCTCAGATAGTAGTTGGTCCGGGGTGAGGTCGAGTTTCTTCACGACGTTAAAGCGACTAGAAAGTAAAGCTACTCCGGCATCAGAAAGCTTCTCCGGCAAAAGGATGGACATAGAGTCGGCGGCGACGGGAGCGGAGGTGGGCACTTTTTCGGGAACGGCAACCATTTTGGGAGCGGAGAAGATGCGCACCGGACGGCGAGGTTGAAACGATGAGCGGGGAGGGTGGGAAGAGAGGAAGGATGGGTTGCACGGAGAAAGGAAACACAGATGCATGGTGGCGGAACAGAGATGGAAAAAAACGAGTGTAACTGGGTTGGAAGGCGGGATATAAGGAGAGTAGTGATGCACGATGAGACGATGAGAGAGCAAGAGATTGAGAGTGATACGAGTTGCACGATGAGGTATTGGGCGATGTGGGAACAGCGGCGAGGCTAGGGGGCTCAAAGGTTACTCCCTTTGCGTTCAGGACAGGCAGGGGCGTGTCCAACGGAGAACGTTGAACTTGTGAGCACAACGATGGAATTTGACACGAAGCGTATTCAAAGATCAAGATGAACCGTTTAGAACGACGAGGCCTTCGCGAGAAAAGGAAGCGATAAGCGCCACTGCGGGGAACGACGAGTTTAAAGCGCGGTGGAGATTTCGAGCAAGGCGAGAATGTCCGGCACTCTATAGAGCGGGTTGCAAAGTATCCCTGCGTGTTGTGCGGCTGGAAGAGGCGCACAAATGTGCAACAGATACGACGACGACAACGCACGCAAATGGCGCAATGCAGAGGGGATAAATCCAGCGGCAAGTGCAGCGGAAAGGAAGGAAGGCGCCCGGGGAGCACAGCAAACAGAGGTCGAGTTTGCGGTGAACGGAAGATGTTGAAAGAAGATACTTGCAGCTGTCGTGAACGGCTCCATGCGAATGGGACACGCGAATGGCGTTTCGTCCATCGAGCTCAGCGTTAAATTTGCGCGCATGGCGAGCCCGTGCGCAAGTGCTGCGGCGCGCCTCGCGATGGGGCGTGTATCTGCGCTGGCCAATGGCGCGCGCCAACGCCGCCGTTGCGGCTGCAGATATTCGTGGTAAAATCATTCGTAGGGCCACAGTCCACGTGACAGTGCTCATGCAACATTTGCAGTCAGCTCGCGGATGTTACGGCTACCAAAGTTACCAAAGATGCCAAGGCTACTGCCGCTCACGTATTGCTGCTCCGTGGGTCTTCCGGCCGTCGCCGCTGCGACCGCCTTCGGCAAGCTAAGGGAGGCTGAGCAATGTCGCGCCGTCCGGAGCATGCGGGTCCGGCCACCGAGTTCTACTCTGCCAAGGGCGCCGCCAAGTACGCTGCCAGCTCTCGAATCAATACCGTACAGAAGACGCTCGCGCAGCGCTGCGTGGAGCTGCTCGCGCTGCCTCCAAACGAACCCTGTTTACTGCTTGACATCGGAACTGGCACAGGACTCTCCGGCGACATGCTCACAAAAGCCGGTCATCACTGGGTCGGCACCGATGTGTCACAGGCCATGCTTGACACAGCGCTTGAGAATGATGTGCAGGGCGATTTAATGCTCGCCGATGCTGGCGATGGCGTTGCGTTTCGAATGGGATGCTTTGATGGGGCCATATCCGTTTCGGCTGTTCAGTGGCTCTGTAACGCTGATCGTTCCGATCATAATCCCCATAAGCGTATCAATGCGTTTTTCTCCTCGCTCTACGCGACGTTGCGACGCGGGGCAAGGGCTGTGTTGCAGTTCTATCCGGAGAATGTTGCACAGATTGAGCTGCTCGTTGCCTCTGCCATGCGTGCGGGCTTCAGTGGTGGCTTGTTGGTAGATTACCCTAACAGCGCCAAAGCAAAGAAGTACTACCTCTGTTTGACCGCTGGTCCGCCGGTAAAGGGTGCTGTACAGCCAAAACCACTTGGAGTTGACAGCAATCACAACGTCCCTATCGGAAATCGCAAGTCAAACAAAAAAGGCAGCAAATCCTTCAATGACTCTGTAACAAGGAAGGATTGGATTATATCTAAGAAGGAACGAAGACGTCGCCAAGGTCATGTAGTCAGACCTGACTCTAAGTACACTGGAAGGAAACGAAGAGTCCAGTTTTGATCAAAGTTGTGCATCTGGGTTCAGTCTGAACTGCGCTTCCGGTTTTGTTCTAAGCGCTGAGTACAGAATGCCCCTTAATTCAACTTTCTATCAAGTACGTGGCCGTATGCATCACACACTGCAGTTGTGCTGACTGTACTCTGGGCGATGGCGTATCATGATCCTATGATCCTATGCTGCGCGGAGTCCATGGTCTCATAAGTAGAGCCACCCTGACAACATTAGACCAAATGCGCAATGTGCATCATAGTTCCCTGGCTTTTATCTTCCCATATTGCTACTCCCTGGCAAGAACTGTTCCGTCCACGTGCAGTGTTATGAACTTGATATATACATACCATAGGATGCGAATACGCCCCGAGACTGAAATAAGAGCAGCTTTGCTCGATATATTTTGTCTTTGCAAACTGCCCTCCTTCCGAATTATCTCTCCCCAACAACCGACTTGTTTTCATTTTGTTCGGGGCGATCCTGTTCTTCGAATTTCCGCCTTTCCAGTCGTCGCTTTGCCTCCAAATACTGTTGCTCAAGTCTCCTCACTTCCTCTTCCTCATCAATTTCGAGGTCAGGAATCTCGCTGGGAGCTCTTTGGCCCGGGTCGGAAACCCGTCTTAGTTGGTCAAGAAATGCATCGTTCACCTCCTCCTTACTTTGCTCCTCCAGATCAATTGCTTTCATCGGTTGGCTACTAGGTGAGTTCAATTCGTTCACCAGCTCTGTTGTCTTCAGTGGTTCTGGTTCGTTGTAGTCCTCGAATGTGTTCATTGACGCGGTCCCGTTCTCACTTCCTTCGGAAGCTTCAATGAATTTCTTGTCCTTCATTTCCGCCGCCATTAAATCTAGTTCGACTGCTTCGTTAAACTGTTCTTTGGCCTTGTCCGCAGTCCTTCGCAGTTCACCAAGTATTTTTCCTGTGTCCTTCGCGAGAGCAAACAATTTCTCGGGTCCGAGCAACAGCCATCCGACGAGAAGAATGACAGCGACTTCAGAAGTCCCTACTCCTAAAAACCCACCCCCACCAAGCATAGCAGTCGGAGCCACCCGGGATCTCTCTTTAACCGGTTGTGCCAACGTTTGACGCGAGCGAGGTTGCAAGGGCAATGTCTTGCCGCGGAAGGAAGACCACCTCCCAACGATATGTCGATCCCCACGCCAGACGCACAGACTACCCCCTCGAATATGAATACTTTGCGTCGAAAATGCCATCGACGGAACAAATGCCATCTCGCTCCGTTGATTCTTCGGTTCAAAGCTCTGACAAGCGTTTTCACACACCATGAAACCGAGGAATGGGGACCTCACTCAAATTCTACAGATATCTATGCACAAAAATTCTGTCGACCAAGCACGGTCTCCCACTCTTCAAAACCAAGCGCCACTTCTAGAATCTTTGAAGAAGGCTTGACGTCAGAAAACAAGCGATGCGAGACAGAGAACAACGGGTACTTGCTTGTAACTAGTTTGAAGGTTTCCCAACTTTCGGATTCGCAACCTTGCGCAATTTCTTCGTCTCACAGCGTGCTATGCAAACGGAACACCGGAATACTCCCGTACAAGGGTAGAACGCTACATTCATGATGTTGGTGGGTGTAGAGTTATCAAGGTTAAGTGCAACTCTTTGTACGAGATAACGAGGTGCAGTATACAGCTCAACGTGTATTTTCGTGGACACGTATATTTTCTACATATCTTGCCTTCAGTAGGACAAAGCGCAAGGTCATGTCGCCGAGTTGGCTCTCATTCGAAGTATTTCTTTGTACGCCGAACCCCCTTTAGGACCGCTTTTGTTACCTGTTAACAGCGTTGGTGAAGCACATGTGTGAGATGTTATCTCGTGCATTTAAGAAGTATCCTGTTCTCAATAACAAGAAGCTCCACTATCATGAGCATGCTTCCGTCAGCCAAACCTTCGTTCTTTGAAGTTTACGCAGCTGAGCAACTAGACAGTGCCCTGAGACCAGCGTTCCGCTACGTGCTTGAAGTATTATCAATTCGGAATCCTTCTGTCCTCCGACTGGCAAGCTGGTCTGATGAATTGTTCACTGCCCTTCTGATAATCTTGGAAACCTTCCAGTTGAATACAGAAGCTGCCCTCCTGTCTGAATCATTTTACTCTCTCCGAAGATCTGAGTCTGACTCTTTTGAGCAGAATGTTTACAATCGCCCGCTTTCGACTCGTAATATCCTGGGCAGTGTCATGTTTTCCGTGGTCATTCCGCATATCCGAGTCAAACTTGACAGCTGGTATTCAACCCGAACTGGAGGTGCTGCTGCCGCGATGCTTCAAGAGTTACAGCTTCCGCAGCCGCATGTTGAAGAAAGCATAATCCAAGATCGCCGAGATCGTATCCCTTCTTCTGCGCACCCAAATTGGTCAGGGGTGCAGATGACTACTAGATCTAAACTTAAGACTTCTTTCATGCGTATCCTTCGCTTTCCTATGGTTGTTTTGATTCGTTTCATAAAGATCTGTCGATGCTATGTAAAGAGCGAAGCATTCAAAAAACAACTGATGGCCTATTATCCAAAGATTCGCGCTGTTGCAGATGCTGTTAACTTGATATTTGGTATCTCCTATTTATACGGACATACTAAATACTACAACTTATCTTTCGCGGTACAGGGCCTCATTCTGAGACGCATAGGGACGATGGATCTTTTGCGGCTCTCCTCAGCAATATTGGACTCTTCGGGTGGCCCCAGAATAACCTTATCGCATGTTTTTGGGAGTTTCTTTAGAAAGATGATGGGTGTTCTTCGAATATCATTCTTTGCCAGCATACTCGTGTTTCGTTTTCTTCAATACTATTATGCAGCTGAGGTACGACTATTCCATTCTTGCATTTGTATGTTCCGACCAAACTTCTAACGGACAACTCTTTTATCATGTTGTGATTCTTTCGATGATCCATTCGCTAGGCTGCAGCGCCGAAAGATCTAGGTGCAGTTATTTCACCACCCACCCCACTAGAGCCTGCCACAGGCGTCAACCGTGAACTCGCGATGGCGCCCGGAAAATGTCCCATATGTCACCAGGATCGAACGAATCCCACCGCATGCGTACGTTGAACACATCATTGGGGCCATGGCCGCCACTTGAGCAAACTCCTGACCTCCTGCGAACTTTACAATCTCGTTCTCCAGACATCTTCAGGATATGTGTTTTGCTATCTTTGCATCGTATCAAGCCTACAAAGAACCCAAAAATGTCCTGTCACCATGGCCCCCGCTACCGTGGATGACCTTGCGCGAGTCTATGAAAACGGTGGTGACACATGATTCAAGAAATGACCAGCCCTCTTTTCTGTCTCCTATACAGATCGCCTGTCCAGTTCACTAGGAAGGTCAACGCATTGTCACCAATACAGTGGTTGGAATGAATACACCCTTTCATGAGTTTTTGAGTAAGAAACCCAACATCCTCCGGCCAAGGGCTTGCTTGTGTCCCAACATCTTGGCCGCGGAAAGGCCTTAAGCTGAAGTTTTCATCAGTTTGTTGCCCTTCACCCACTGACGATGGGCAACGATGGCTTCAGCGAAATGATATACCTCAATCTCGTGCCCTAGACGCCGTTCGAGTTCTCTCAGTGCAGGCGTAGGAATATAGTCTCTAAATCGTGAACCTCTCTTGCGGTTATTGCGGTTCACAATAGCATGTTTCGCAGTTTCTTTCTCTTTGGAAGTCCATTGGGCATAGGGGAGCAGGTAATCGAAGATGGCGTTCAACGTAGCATTCATATTGTTCTGCAGGCCGAGTATATGAGTGGAGCATAGGTTATCCTTGGCTTTCTGAGACATCTCCTTTGCGTTTGCCATGCGGAAGGATTTGGGTTTCCCGATATCTCGAAAGATCGGCCGAATTCCAGAGAGTTGATGCAGTACCCCATAGAAGTGAAAGGAAAACCCAATGTTGTCCTTGGCAATCCATTCACCGTTGGCATCGTAGAAACCTCTGTTAAGAATGGAAGACACGTTGGCAAGTTCGCGTTCCAATGGAACTCCAGATAACCATGAATCCCATCCGCTCTGATTTGGTTGAGTGTCGATCATCATCAAGGCAAACTCAAACATACTCACTAATCGCTCCAAAGGGTGACGCATAATGGTCATGGATACCACGGGATTCTTAATGACATCATGCAAAGTGTACGTCACATGTCCACGAATACTCCTACAGGCTCCCTTTTCGTATAAATCTGTTTTCAACTCCATATCCTTGTCTTTCCAAGCCTTGACAGCTTGTTCTTCGAGAGAATTTGTGGGAAACCCTGAAACCGGGGTAAAGCTCGGATGGTACTGATCACATGAGTATCGATTTCCGTCGAACAGAAACTGGCACGCAAGACCTTTGGTTTTGTTTGCATACTGGATGGCAATGTTGTATACCAAAGTCCCTGCAGTTTTCGGGATGTGCAAGAAGAAGAGAGAAGGAGGTCGAGAAAGGTTACTAGGAACAGGGTGCGGTGTGGGCCTTCCGGCGCAAGGGTCTATTCTGGGATCCATCTTTGCATAAGATAAGTCACCGGATGAAATTGGAAGGCTCGAGGGCTTTCTCTTGACAGAAGTTATGCTGGTTACAGGATGGGCCGCGGATCCAATTGAGAAGATGTGAACGAGAGCAAAGAAGAGCATTGCTTGAACTAGAAGCCATGTTACACATTTCATTCTAGAAGTCTGAGCCATGTCAGGATTCTTTTGTTAAGACAGAGAAACCTGGAATACCGGGGCAATGAGACGTTATGAAATGGAGTGATGAACAGAGATTACTACGTGTGGTCCATATCATGTGCTGTTCACCTTGGTAACAAAAAGACTTATCTGGTCGCCAAGGTTATAAACCATGAAACGTGAAATGGACGCGCCAAGTAAGGTTATTGCAGACAAGGCAAGGGATTGAGCTTTAAATTATGCGCCTCATTAGAAGACACGGCGCATTAACGTTAAAAGGATACCCTTTTGAAAAGTTTGGTTCACGCCAAATTGACATATCCTTGGTAGACGAGCAACGGTCCCAAGACTACAAAACAGATTGTACGTTCTGATTCCTCAGAAGAAGAAAACCTTAGATCCATTCTCTTACATGTGGTCTCACATAAAGAGCATCTCGCATATCATGATGACATGGAATTTTTGCTTGAGCGCTTGGTAGGCAGAGTTCAAACCTGTTACGCGTTGCCAATTGCTGTTCGGAGATCTGGGAGAGGGCTATGTGTAAGCGACCTATCAAGCACTTTGTCGTGTTCAACTACATTCTACCTGCGCTAATGTGCAAGGCCCGTTCCTGATTCGGTGGTAATTTCACAATACCAGAGTTGCGGTATCTATAGTATAATCAAATCTAGAGGTCAATTGCCTTCGGTCGCTACGGTTTTTGAGTCCCTGAGAATCAATGTTGCTACCTTGTGCCGTGACGCAGCAAGCCCCGATATCCTCACTCGTACTTGTTTTTCTGGCAGAGATCTCTGAATCTGATCGGCGAAATGGTTTCCCGTTGATAGAGGACAAGATTTTGAGAGAGACGGCTCTTTGTCGAACCAGCGACCGGACTCGGCCTACGCACCTGCAGCATACTTAGGGTTAAGAAGTGGATAATTTGCAAAGTTCTTGTTGTACCTTCGCACCTTGCAAGGAAGGTTAAAGAACGAGTTACAATGGACAGCTATCCGTGAATGTGAATGTAAAATTTAATTCTCGACGATCAAACACTACCCTTGTAAAGCGGTCATATAATACTGCGTGGGTAAACGATCACAGAGCTCTCCTTTTTTTTGGGATTGTCGGGTACGAAGATCGCGCCTTCGCAACCCAAACCATTGCAGTAACCTTTCCGCGAGGTACTCTTCTGGCGGTGTACAAGTGCTGTAGCTACGGTTGGGTGGATGGGAAAGAACGAGAAGGATCGGCCACGCCAATGTCAGAGCCGAGCGCGTTTTGATGCAAGCTGACGGGGGAAAATGAACACTGTTGCTGCACGCAATCCGATGAACGTCTAGACGGCGAGCCCGGCGAGCCGCAAATAACTGCGACAATGCTTCTGGCCCAGCAGCTCTGTGCCCTTGCTGTACATTACGAAGGTACGACAAGTACTGTACAAAGGAATTTTCTGCGTTCCCTATGTCCATTTGCACAGGTACCAAAGGTACAGTAGGATAGGCAAGAAAGCACAAAACATGTGGGTGTGATGTTTATCATCCGAGATTCGAGACATCTGACGCGTCCCCCAGTTTGTTCTCATTGCTTTCGTAGTAAACGATTATCCTTGGTATCTGGTTACTCATGATTAGTTTTGATAAAACTTGTTTGCGAATTGAGTTGCACACATCATAATGATGACTCCTCGATCTGGAGTAAGTTTTCTGCGAAAGAATCTCTGGAGAGCATAGGCCACATAAAGTTCTTCGACACTGGTGTATTGAAGAGTCTAGTTTCTCTGATGCTCTCCAGATATCTGGTTCTGTGCCGTTGTAATGGGCAAATTATAACATCTGCGTATAACACAACACCGCCATACCCATCATGCCTTGGTTTCGACGACACCATTCAGAGTAGAACGTACATAAATGGGGTGGCCCCGCGCGAGGGGGTTCACAAGGTATTCCACGACACAATCCCCACGCAACTACAAATCCTCTTCACCAATCCACCTCGCTAACCGCATCCTCAAGAAGCCATAGCACCCCGTTTTGGTATGGCTCACCAGAGGCCAATCGCTATGAGGGCTCTTCCCTTTCTGTTCATCAGCGCTTTGCTGCAGGTGTTATTGGTAAGCGGAACAAACGGAACAGTGTCCCCTTCCCATTGTCCGGGGTTGGATATTTGCCTCGCGAACCTAAGGGACGGCCAATCGTGCGGAGTTCTGCCGATACCACCGGAAGCTCGTCTACCCACCGTTCCGCCCGGCTCTTTTATTCTCACCAAGCTACGTACTGGAGTTTGGGCATATGAAGATGGTGTGTACAACTCGCTCATGGTGTTCCGCACTAACCATCTGGTTCTTGTAGATTTTCCGGACTCTGATAACTCAAACACACCGAACGGAACAGGCACATTGCTCACGGATGCCATATTAGATATTTTAGGACACAGAAACCCGCGAGTGATAGATATGGTATACTCTCATGATCACTTTGATCACATCGGAGCTGCAAAAAGAGTTTACGACTTTCTGAACGCGGAATATCCTGATGCAGTAATCAGAATATGGGGTACTTCCCTTACCAAACAAACAATCAAGGACTCCTCCAGTATGCGTGCGGTTTTGCCAACCAAGATCATTGACAAGTCTCCTCGCTTTATCAACATGGTCCATGGAATGCGCATCAAAATGTTTCCCGTGGGTGGACATTCTGGGCGCGATTTGGCCGTGTATATTCCCCCTTCAAAAGGAGAGCAGGGCGTGCTAATGTTTGTCGATGTCATCTATCCGAAATGGGCGCCATTCTCCAGCTTTTCTGGCACAGAGAATATGAGAGAATACGTGCGTGCACACGAACGAGTGCTGAAGATTGACTTTGGGTCTTTCTTGGGCGGACATGTTCTCATCGGTACAAAAGCAGATGTGCGAACAAGCCTGGAGTTTACGAAGGATGTGATCGAAGCCGCGCGACAGGGGGTTCAGATGTCGTCTGGTGAGGATTTTGCACGGGCTGGACTTGGACAGTTCCTGAATCCCGAGGCCGTCGAATTCGGCAACATCTGGTACGCGTTTGTGAACGTTGTTCGAAGGGTGCAGGCGCAAAGTTGTGCACAGATTGTAATGAGGAAATGGGGATGCCGACTCGGTGGGATCGGAGTAGTAGTAGAGACTCATTGCTTCACAGCTCTCCAGTTTGTTCTACTTGATGATTGAGGTCGCAGGGAATGATGATATATGCCTACATAGTTCATCAAAGACGTAAGGATACGATTTGCCCTCGGTTGAATTGGCTCCTAGGCTATGTCAGGTGAAAGTTGATGCTTCACAATTCGGAACCTCCTCCACAACGAGAAATTTGAGGCCCAAACGCAGTTGCCAAGACAGACGCGCCCTGGCATTATCATAAAAGAAGAATAGTACTAGGTTTGCGTAGTCTCATGCAGTCTTCGGAAGACTGCATAGATATGGGGGTGTAGGTTGGGTCATTTGGATTGCAACAAGATTGGAAAGAATTCATAAATTACACAAGACATACTTTACATGTTCCTAATTATGAATCATGTAGCTTTCGTTACATGCTTGTATCAAATGTTCTGTTGTAGTACAGACGCCATATTACTGCAGATATCTTTCGCCCAGCACTCCTCGAACTCGAAAACGGCTTCAGGAAAAAAAAATTGGGCACAGGAGCCTCCTCGAACTCTCCTTCTCCTGCCTTATCGAGCAACCCGCGGAGGTTCAGAACGAGATGTGGGTGGTTCATCCTGTAGTCCAGGAGATGAGGGCCGTCTGTTTGCTTCGTCCAAAGCGGCCATAATTCCTGTTCCAGAATGTGAAGGGGAACGCTTCGGCCGTAGACGTCACACTCAATATACTCTTCCGGGTTGTTGAGCGTGTTTTCCATGGCGAGAAGAATGTACGAATCTTCCCTTCCGAAGCACTTGCGGATTCCTGAAGGCATTTTTTATACGTGTTTATTTAAGCAAGTAAAACGGCAAGCCTTAACGATTATGGGTTGGGGAAGTCGAGGGTGAGGCCGTTCCGGTTCTCTTCGTTTTCAGGTTGCTCTCCATAAATACCCAATCTGAAATGGGTGAAAAATGGCTGTTCGCCAGCTTTCCCGTTCACTGACATAAATCAGCCGTTTCTTGGAACTTTCGTTGCGACAGTATCAGAGTTTCCTGAATGGGAAATAGAAGCAAGAACTTTACATGGATAAGCTCACCCAAGCAGCAGTTTTGCTGCATAATATCTAGGTCCGATTTGGTGTTGATGAGATCACGTCTCTGTCAATTGACAATTCTGATCCCAGAATGGTGATAATGGATGCAATCATCTCGTATTATTACGTGAGTGCTACCTTTTCCTTGCCCGGCGTGGCAGTTGAATTGAAGTTGAAAATGGAATGCAATAATCCAAGATACGCACTCCGTTTTGTGTCCTTAAAGAGATTGTTTTCTTTGGCCTCGGCATATATGAACATCCCTTGTATGCATGCACGAAATGCAAATCATTTTGAATTACATGAAGATGTCTCCTCACTTTGTTCCCCTTATAATGAGTAGGTTTGTTTTAGAAGGATTTGACTTTGTTCCTCAACCATGTATTGATTTTCTCGTACTACCCAAGCTCCTTAAAGATGGTTTTCTATTTTGCTTGCTCTTGAACGCAGGTGGATGTGGTGGGTGCTGGTATTCGGAGGCCTAGTGTTCATCGTAACACATCATGATGTTGAAAAGCGGCAGAATGCATGAACGCCTCCTGTGTACGCGAAATCGCAATTTCTGTGAAGTCACTATGATGGCTTTGAGAGTGAGGTAAAAATGTGGAGACCGGAAAGGGTAGCGTTCCTTTCTGTATCTTCGACGCGCATATGCGTTTCAAACCGGGTTGGACTGGTGGGATTTTGGACAAAAGTTTTCATTAAATGACAAATTTTGCTTCGCACAGTGAGTGTGGTTGTGCAGATTGGATCAACCGGAATTCCCCAACTTGTGCACGTAACGCAACTGTAATTGTGCGGCTTGTCATCCTCTCACAGCGAGAACATATTATGTGTCCTGCTCTCCACCGTAATGTTAACGGTCTTCACAAGTTCTAATAATAATTTGAGCCTCCAGCAATGAGGGTAAGAGGCCGCTATCCTTCTAACAAAACTTGCTATTCGCCTCGACTCGAGTCTTGAGCATACTCGTCTCATCTAATGGCATGTGCTCCAGGGTGCGACTGATTCGTCGCCACGTCGCTTGTGGCCATTTGTTCACAGGGCCGTGAGTCGTGGATTTAGAGAAATTACGTGAACTTGTGAAGACCGTTAACGGCCTCTTACCCTCATTGCTGGAGGCTCAAATTATTATTACATTACGTACAACTAACGCGAAATGAGTGGTTCTTTGAATGGGCATAATCCGCAACGTAGATATACAGGATAAGAAATTTCTCTGAGCTGTGATTGGGCATCTTAGAAGGGCAACGACGCTGCGAAGAAAGTCACAAGCTTGTGCAACAACAGCGCCAGTTCTGCGGCTCTGCTTTGCGCTCCACGCGTGTCATCACATCCGTCCTAAACCACGATTGCATTGACTCGGCCATGATCTCCATTCGACTGTTCTTTCTACGACTTCCGTAGGTGGACAGCAGTGATTGCTTCATTTGGATCGTACAGCCGTGGAGCAGATTCCTTATTTAAGTGACGCACCACACCAAGCCCTGCCTCGCTCGTCATAACCGATAGCCTTCAGGCCCAGAACAGGAGCAATGGAGCTGCCCAGATGGTCTTCGACAAAGGTTTTGCGACTAGTCCTCGTCCTTTTCCTCGTTTCGTTGCACTTCTCTTCAACAACTGCGACCAACGCCACAATCTCTCCGTCTAATTGCCCTGGTTTAGACAGATGCCTGCGAAACCTTGAAGACGGACAACCGTGTGGCGTCCTGCCGGTTCCGCCGCAGGCTCGTCTGCCATCCATTCCGCCTGGTACATTCATTCTCGAGAAGCTTCGTCCTGGAATTTGGGCATATGACGATACAACGTATAATGCGCTCATGCTTTACCGTGCAGGTCGTCTTGTCCTTGTTGATTTTCCAGACTCTGGTAATTCAAACACCCAGAATGGAACTGGCACTCTACTTACGGACGCGATTTTGGATATCTTAGGGGGCAGCAAACCACGTGTGATAGATATGGTATACTCTCATGACCATTTCGATCATATTGGTGCCGCCAAGAGGGTCTACGACTTTTTGAGGGATGAGTATCCCGAAGCATTCATAAGGATATGGGGAACCTATGTGGCCAGGCGCACAATTAAGAATTCTGACACTAACCGAGCAGTTCTACCCACTGTGATTGTTGGAAGATATCCTCGTTCCATTTACATGGGTGATGGGATGCGAGTGAAGCTCCTTCCCATAGGCGGACACTCTGGTCGTGACTTAGCGGTATATATCCCACCCTCACGTGGACAACAGGGAGTTGTGATGTACGTCGACGTCATTTTCCCCAAATGGGCGCCATTCGTTAACTTTGCAGTAACAGAGGATTTGACGGAATACGTGCGAGCGCACAAGTTTATAATGAAGCTCAACTTCGGAACGTTCCTTGGCGGACATGTACTGCTGGGAACGAAGGAAGACGTGCAAACCAGCTTGGAGTTTACGCAGGATGTTATCGATGCTGCTCGAAAGAGCGTGCAGATGAGCTCTGCGGAAGACTTTCAGAGAGCAGGATTGAGTCGGTTCTTCGATCCTGAAGCAGTGGAGTTTGGAAACTTTTGGTATATAACTGTTGACGTAGTTCGAAGGGTTCAGACGGACATGTGTGCACGTATGGTTTTGGAGAAATGGGCTTGTCGACTTGGTGGACTTGGTGTGGTGATTCAGAGTCATTGCTTCACTGCTGTGACATTTATTGTAATCGAAGATTAGAATTTTCGTACGAAGAGAAGTGTGTGTGTGTGTCTCTCTCCCTATTTATGGGTATCCCAGCCTAGTTGCTGATGTTTCTGAGTCATAATTTATGACCACTGCATTCGGACAAATGACTCATAAAGGTATTAAAACGGGACTCGAAATTGACTTCAGCCCTTTGATATTTACCAAGCCCCTGTACGTAGTATCGCTGCCTCTCGACCCCGTCCTGACGCGGGTTTAAAGAAGGTCCGCCAAGGCAGAACATACAACAACAGCGCTATGCCCCACGTAGGCGGTCGAGAGAATTCACCCTTGCAGTTGTAGGTGTTTGAGGAATGCTTTTGGTCCACGTTCCTCCCTTAACCTGAGTCACGTTCGTCTCTTTGCTCAAGAGTATCATGACATTATGCATTCAGAATTAAAGAACGAAGAAGTATCTTATGCATGCCTCTGAACACTCCCTCTCTTAAAGGATCATGTGTAAACCTTCCTCTCTACTAGAGCACGACAGAGAGGAAGGTTTACGCATGACCTCTTGTAACGAAATATTGTGTATTTCTGAAGTTGTATTTGTATCAAGATAACCCTTTAGTGCATATTAAGCGTTTTGTTCGAAAGAAATAGTAGGTTGTACCTGAATCAGGTGCGCTGAACCTAGCGTTCAGCTAGCTAGCTAGAGGGCTTTTGTTTACGACAATTGGGATGGTTTGCCCTTTCATTTCAGATAATTCTTGCAAGAGCGAGCAAAGGAGAGTTCCTGATATCATAGGTACTCACCACACGTGTGCATAGGGAACGCCCTTTAAACACAAGACGCACAACGAACAATATTTACAATCCAGTTTGTGTGGTCTGTTGTAGTCAGTTCAGTACGGACGCAGTTTTACCATTTCATCTCGACACGCCTTCGCATTCGCAGAGCACGGAGCTGGAAAAGGGATCAGGCTCGCGCAGGAGTTGGTCGCGATTTATTGGCTTGCAATAATATTGCAATAATCGTATTACAATACATTTTCGTCAACAAACACAAATCGGTTTCGAAAACCGTGTTGTTTCATGGAGATGTGAGTATTGCTTTTCTCAGAGCAATACGACTTTGTATTGGATGAGATGGGCACAAGATCTCTGACATAACCTCAGTTGGTAGTATTGTATGAGCGACAAATTCTCCTCTCCACAAAACCACTCAGCTGCAAACTGCACTTAGGCCAGTTCTCTCTCTCTCTCTCTCTCTCTCTTTTTACGAATACGTACGTTACCTTGCTCGAATGTAGGGCTTTGCTAAAGACCCCCCAATCTACACGACCTCTATACCGCAGCCACGAAATACAGATTAATAGATGTGCCACACACACTGTGCAAAGATAAGAAAGCATAAGATCCCTTAGGTGTTTTCAACCGCTTACTACAGTTCACATTAGAGAGTGTAACAGCAAGATTGTAAAACCGATGTGATCAATAAATGAGAACAACTATAGTTTTCTTAAAGATAAACAATGACTTTCTGGACTGGACCCGGGATGTCGTTAAACTCGTCCCAGCGATCGGCGCACCGACCGCTGCCCGGACTCGGGAGGTCCCTAAACTCGCATAGGTGGTCGGC